>JAJOOH010003973.1:0-19324 GCA_029582605.1 Solanum gracilifrons
GAGCAAAAGGGCGACCTAGGGCTATTTCTTCTTATTTTTCAATAATTCTCATGCTAAAGGTAAGTTAATTAGTCCCTTAATTTGTAAATTGATTCTTAGAACTTATAATCCTTGATAGGTATCCTTGGGTGAGGGTTTTGACTTGAATTTAACGGTGGATAAAGCCCTAGTTAGGTCTTAGGATCATGAAATTGGACAAGGGTTAGTATTTGGATATAATCCGGGTAAACTAGGCCACTATTATTGATCCTTTGCATTAATTACTTGTTATAGACCAAGAACAAGTTGAGAGACTCTGGAAAGGTAAAGCTCAAGTTCCTTAAGAGTGTTCAGGCTTGGTTTCGAGGTAAGTGATGGTTTGATTTCCCGTTTGTGCAATATATGCCTGCTAATTGCTCCATTGTATTCATGCATGTAGATGAATAGGGAAAGATGAAATGAATCTAATGAAATGACTATTTGTGATTCCGTAGCATGCAATGAACTTGTTACCTGATTGTACGACACAAGTGTGTAAATCATTCATTGTGGTGCTGATTGTATTTGTTATTGTGGTTGATTGGATCGAGTGTCACATTTCGACACATATTGGATCGAGTGTCACGTTCTGACACATTATTGGATCACGTATCGTGTTCCGACACTTTAACAATTTGAGTGTGGGTTGCATGAGAGAACCATCATTGACGGTTGCATATGAGATTGGTATTGTGAAAATGATATATTCAACATGAACTGGTAAATTGTAATGCTTTTTTGAATTTGTGTTGTTTACTATGTTGTAGTTACTTGTATATATCGCACTTACTGAAATAGTCGCGTGATCCTACCAGTACACCGTTGGTTTGTGTACTGATACTGCACTTTCTCTTTCTTTGTTGAGTCTAGCGCATCTTTAGGCGGCTGTTGAGAGACCTCAGCTAGGAAATCACTTGTCGGGTTCAAGGGTGAGCCAGTTCCTTCAAGCTACCATGTATTCATCTGGGATGTTAGTCCATTTCCTTCGGACTTAGACTTTTCAGACTCTTTACTTTATGTTTAGTTGTTTGGGGGTTGCATCCCCTTATCTTAGACTATTTAGTTAGAAGTTTTGATATGATGACTTTTAGGTTCTAGTTTTGGTATAATGACATTGAATGTACTAAGTATGAGGAAATATGCATAAACATGGATATGATATCCTAATAGGCTTGAAACATGTAATGCATGACAAAGTATAACATTTAAAAGCATAGAAAGCAAAGTGATCAAAACCATGAGACAAGGTCAAGCATTAATAAAAGATATAATGAAAGCTTTAAGGCAAATCGTAGTTCTTTTGTCGAATATTATCTTTACTCGACAATACACCATGTGAGATATATCATGGAATTCGGTAAAACTCCCACATCAAAAAAGGAGAGTCTACTTGTCAAGGTAGAACTTTGTATCATATCACTAATGTTATGTGGATCCGCTAGCTATGTAACACCTTGGAAATCAGACTAGGACTTTTCAGCAGAAAAAGGTGAACCGCGTAGGGGTTCACGGGTTGTGATAAGGACCACGGTCTGTCACCCTCATCATGGTTCACACCCACCCAGAAGTAGTGGACAACGGGACCCTTCACGAGTCGTGGATCCCCACACGAGCCGTGGGAAGGCTCATAGAGGTGAGACAGATCCACCAGGGCTCAGGTGTCAAACCACGGAGCCCCACCACAGGTTGTGGTCATGATGACGGGTCGTGGGAGGATCTATCGTCCTTCAGCCAGCAGACCCCCAGCCCAAGTAAAGAACCACGGTGGCCTTCACGATTTGTGGTCCTTCACACGGGTCCTGGTAGGGCTCGTGGATGGACCTTCCAGAACCAGTAGACCCTGGCCAGCAACCACGATACACTTGATGAGCCGTGGTCCCTTTGACGGTCCGTCAGTGGCTCTGTGAAAAGGACTCGTCAGTTTTTAAGTTAGGGTCATTTTAGTCTTTTCCCCTATGCATTAGGCATTTAAACGACGTCGTTTAAAACCGGAACTATGTCGTTTTACGCCGTTTAAGCCGAATAATCTAGTCATAACCTACCTAAAACATTATTCTCCAAAATTCATCTGAAACTAGAGCAAAAAGAAGAGGAAAAGTCGATCAGCCTCTCAAGAACACGCAGAAGGCTTTCTTCAAGTTCCATCCCCGAAATAGAAGGATTTCTCTGTAGATTTTGTCACCAGGTCTGTGGGATTTCACTAGTTGGTTCCTTTCATCCACTAGGTCCCTAGAATTCAGTTAGATCCTTGATTCTACATGACTTGCTTAGTCCTAGGGTTTCTAAATCCTTGGATAATTGTTGTGATTTAGCTGATGTAGTATTCTTAATCAAAATATCATGATTTCTTGGAAATGTTGTTTAATTCCTTGTATGAAACTCAGAACCCTAGTTTGTGTAGATTCTCTTAGTTTATGAATTTCACTTGCTAGGTCAGTTAAACAGATAATCATGCTCCAACTTTCGAATGTTACATTATTAGTATATGAATGTTGCATTCTCAGATTTTGCATGTCAGTATTTTGAGTTATTCAGCTTTTTAGTATTTCAGTCATAATGTGTCATATACATATTCAGTTGGAAGTAGACTTAGCACCGAGTCAAACTAGGGTTCAGCGTACCCTCATAGTCCTAGAACTACGTGCCCCCGTAGGAGTATAAGCCCCCTCTATTGGGCATCAGATTTAGTGATCATGCTAGTCATGCCTTTATAACCCCTGGCAAGGTATATTGGGTCCTCTTGATGGGATGTATATATCGGACTCCACATTTAGCTCACATGGTCTTATGTCAGTTAATAGTAGCTCCCACAGTCAGACTCTTGGTGAATTTGATCAGGTTTTCAGTATATACTTCAGTATTCAGTTTAGCATGCCATGATCATGATTAGCACTTGGTCATTGCATTCAGTTTAGCTTTTCAGTATTTACTTCCTTACTCAGTTTCTGTCATTGCTCAGTTATGATTTGTTTAGTGTACATATATTTGTTCAACTTAGTATCTATATCCCGTATGCTCAGTACATTTCAAGTACTGACGCATACTCTGCGCTACATTCTTTCATGATGTAGGTTTAGGTACTAGCATACATATCATTCTTAGATCGATTCTCGATCCGCACTCAACAGCATTAGTGGTTAGTCCTCGTACTTTGAGGACAATAGACATGCTTTCATTTCATTCTTTAGATTTCAGTTTCAGTTTTTTTAGAGTTAGTTGGGGGACATGTCCCAGAAACTCAACTTAGTTAGAGTCTTTTTCAGACATAGTAGTAGTGTCATCTTGACTTGTTAAGTTGATCTGTCAGTGTTATTAAACTCTTAGTATGATATATACATTCATACTACTTGGGGATTCCCCATTTTCTAGTTATCTATTGTTTAGCTTCCGCATAGCATTTTTCTTATTCAGTATTTTCAGTATGCTTATGATATGCCAGACTCAGGGTTAGCTTGGGGTCACTCGTGATCTTAGGTCCTGTATTACGTCGAGGGGTAGCCTCAGGGTGTGACAAACTTGGCATCATAGCATTAGGTTCGAGTGTCCTAAGATATCTGAAAGTCGCACTAAGTAAAGTCTCTTGTATGGGTGTGAAGTGCACCACGTCTATGAGAGGGAGGCTGCAGAGTGTTTTAAGAAAAACTTCACTTTCTTTGTATTCTTATCGTGTGTGGGTATGATCCAACTTCTTCTTTCTAATTCATCGTTATACGTTTCAGATCATGCCTCCTCATAGAGCTTACGCATGGAATGCAAGTGCACACAATGCTAACGCAGTTCCTCCAATCCCGAACCATGAGGTTACCAATGCAGAATTTCAGAATGCGATCCAACTCTTGGCTCAAAGTGTAGCCAACCAGAACAACTAGCAGGTCCCAGATCCTACTAACACAAATGGTGGATCAGCGGTAGCTAGGGTTCGAGACTTTGTTCGGATAAATTCGCCTAAGTTTCTAGGGTCGTAGGTTAGTGAGGACCCACAAAACTTCATTGATGAGGTTAAGAAAATTCTTAGAGTAATGCAAGTGAATGGTACTAAGAGTGTTGAGTTAGCTTCCTATCGACTCAAAGATGTAGCTCATATTTTGTTCACACAGTGGGAAGAAAATAAGGGTGAGAATGCAACTCCTGTGACATGGGATTGTTTTACTGGAGCTTTTCTGGACAGGTTCTTCCCAAGGGAGTTGAGAGAAGCAAAGGCGCAAGAGTTTATGAACTTGAAGCAGGGCTCAATGTTGGTCCAAGAATATAGGTTGAAGTTCACTCAGCACTCCAAGTATGCTCCACATATGGTAGCTGATTCAAGGGCACAAATGAGTAAGTTCTTGTTTGGGGTATCCGATTTGGTGAAGACCGAGTGCAGGAATGCTATGTTGTTAGGGGTTATTAATATCTCTAGGCTTATGACTCATGCTCAGCAGGTTGAGGGAGATAAGCTTAGGTAAATGGCTAAGGACAACAAGAAGGCTAGAACAGAGAACTATGAATACTCTCAACAGAAATTGGGTGGTGGAAATCGCTCACAGTTTCAGAAGAAATTTACAGCCCCAGCACCTTCATTAGCTAGTGCTCCATTCCCCATGTTTCGACAGTATCAGAAAGGTATGGCATCAGCCTCTAAGCTTGAGGGGAGTAATTCAGGTAGCACAACTTTCCCAACTTGTCCAAAGTGTGGTAAGAACCATCCATGTGAATGTCTTGCAGGCAAGGAAGGGTGATTTAGGTGTGGTCAATCTAGCCATAGGTTTAAAGATTTCCCTTCTGCCAGGTAGGGGCAAAGAGGTAACAACAGTAGGGCTCAGTCTACCACTCCAGCTACACCAACAGGTCGCCCAACTTAGTAAGGTGCCTCATCTGGTACAGGTGGTGATCATAAGCACAAGAACAGGTTGTATGCTCTTCAGGCTTGCAAGGACCAAAAAGATTCTCCTGATGTGGTCACTGGTACGTTACGAGTCTTTTATTTAAATGCTTATGCAAGGGCTACACTGTCTTTTGGAACTCCATATATAGAAGTAAACTTCAGTGTCAGTCCAGAAACTCATTGAGTACCCTTCTCAGTCTCTACTCCAGTTAGTGACCCAGTTATAGCTAGACGAGTATACAAAAATTTCCTTGTCATAATTTCCCAGAAAGTCACCGCAGCAGATTTTGTAGAGTAAGAAATGGTAGATTTTGATATCATTCTAGGCATGGACTGGTTACATTCCTGTTATGCCTCAGTGGATTGTAGAACTAGGATAGTTCGGTTTCAGTTTCCAAACGAGCCAGTCTTAGAGTGGAAAGGTAGTAGCTCATTTTCTATAGGTCAATTCATCTTTTACCTTAAGGCCAGAAAAATGATTTCCAAAGGGTATATCTATCATCTTGTTCGGGTTAAGGATTTAAATTCTGAAACCCCAACTCTTGACTTAGTCCTAGTAGTAAATGAGTTTCTATAAGTGTTCCCAGAAGATCTTCCCGGAGTTCCTCCCGAAAGAGAAATCAACTTTGGAGTAGATTTCATTCTAGATACCCATCCCATTTCGATTCCTCCTTACAGAATGGCTCCAGCCGAGCTTAAGGAATTGAAAGTGCAATTGAAAGACCTTCTAGATAAGGGCTTTATCAGACCTAGTATCGCTCCATAAGGTGCTCCAGTGTTGTTCGTGAAAAAGAAAGATGGTTCTCTCAGAATGTGCATTAACTATCGGCAGTTGAACAAGGTCACAATCAAGAATAAGTATCCCATCCCCAGGATTGATGACTTGTTCGACCAACTTCAGGTTGCTAGTTACTTTTCTAAGATAGACCTCAGATCCGGCTATCATCAGCTTGGAGTCAAAGATAGTGACATTCTGAAGACAGCCTTCAGAACTCGGTATGGTCATTATGAATTTGTAGTTATGTGTTTTGGACTAACAAATGCTCCTATAGCTTTCATGGATTTAATGAACAGGGTGTTCAAACAGTATTTGGACTTGTCTATCATCGTGTTTATTGATGATATCCTTATTTAATCTGGGAATGAGGAGGAGCATGCGACTCATCGGAGGGTTGTCCTGCAAACTCTAAAGGATCGCCAACTATTCGCTAAGTTTAGTAAATGTGAGTTTTGGCTATAGTCCATTGCTTTCCTTGGTTATGTGGTATCTAGTGAAGCGATCCGAGTAGATTCTCAGAAAATTGAGGCAGTGCAGCACTGGCTTAGACCCACCTCTCTAACAAATATCAGAAGTTTCTTAGGTTTGGTCAGGTATTTTAGGAGATTTGTTGAGGGATTTTCATCCATAGCTTCCCCATTGACCAAGTTGACTCAGAAAAAGGTCAAGTTTCAGTGGTCAGATGAGTACGAGAAAAGCTTCTCATAACTGAAGACTAGGTTGATGACAGCTCCAGTCTTGACCCTACCAGATAGTTCAGATGTTATGTGATTTATTGTAATGCATACAGGGTCTCCCTAGGTTGTGTGTTGATGCAGCGAGGTAAGGTCATAGGTTATGCTTTTAAACAATTTAAGGTCTATGAGAAGAACTACCCGACTCACGACCTCGAGTTTGCAGCTGTAGTATTTTCCCTAAAGATTTGGAGACACTACTTGTATAGTGTTCATTTTGATGTATTCACAGATCACAAAATCCTCCGGTATGTGTTCACTCAAAAAGATTTGAATCTTCGTCAGAGAAGATGACTTGAATTCCTCAAGGACTATGACATAAATGTGCTTTACCATCCGGGTAAGGCCAATGTAGTGGTTGATGCTCTCAGTAGACTGTCTATGGGTAGTGTAGCACATGTTGAGGCAGAAAGGAAAGAGTTAGCAAAAGATGTTCGTCGGCTTATTCGCTTAGGAGTTTACCTTGCAGACATATCAGATAGTGGGGTGATAGTTCAAAATGGATCAGAATCTTCATTCGTAGTGGAGGTTACGAAAAAATAGGATAGTGACCCTGTATTACTTCAGTTGAAAAGTTCACTTCATCAACAGAAAGTTGAGGTTTTCTCCCAAATGGGGAGATGGTGTGCTTCGTTACCAAGAATGCTTATGTGTTCCTAATGTGGGTGAGTTAAGGCAACAGATCCTTACCGAAGCTCGTAACTCCAGGTATTCCATTCATCCAGGTGCCACTAAGATTTACCGTAATCTACAGGAAGTCTTTTTTTGGAACGACATGAAGAGGGACATAGCAGATTTTGTGGCTAAGTGTCCAAATTGCCAACAGGTTAAGGTATAGCATCAAAAACCAAAAGGTATGACTCAGGAGATTAACACTCCTACATGGAAGTGGGAAGTGATAAATATGGAGTTCATTATGGTTTTACCTCGTAGTCGCAGACAACATGACTCTATTTAGGTGATAGTAGACAGAGTCACTAAGTCCGCTCACTTCTTGGTTGGCAAGACTATAGATTCAGCGGAGGACTACACCAAACTCTACATCCACGAGATAGTCAGGTTGCATGGGGTTCCTTTGTCTATCATCTCAGATAGAGGTTCTCAATTTACCTCTTATTTCTTGAAATCATTTCAGAAAGATCTTGGTACTCAGGTAAATCTCAGTACAATATTTTATCCACACACGGATGGTCAGGAAGAGCATACCATTCAGACCTTAAAGGACATGTTGAGATCTTGCGTGATCAATTTCAAGTATAGTTGGGATGATCACCTACCTCTCATACAGTTTGTTTATAATAATAACTTTCATTCCAATATTCAGATGGCCCCATATGAGGAACTATATGGGCGTAGATGCAGGTCCCCGATTGGTTGGTTTGAAGTAGGTGAAGCAGCATTGATTGGGCCAGATTCGGTTCATGAAGCTATGGAAAAAGTTTAGCTCATCAGAGATAGACTTAAGACAGCTCAGAGTTGTCAGAATTCTTGTGCAGATGTGTGGAAAAGGTACTTAGAGTTACAAATAGATGATTGGGTTTTCCTGAAGGTGTCACCTATGAAGGGGTGATAATATTTGGCAAGAAGGGGAAGCTCAGTCCTAGATATGTAGGTTCTTACAGAATCCTGAAAAGGGTTGGTAATGTGGCTTATGAGTTAGAGTTACCAGCAGAAATAGCAGCGGTTCATCCAGTCTTTCACATTTCATTGTTGAAGAAGTGTGTGGGCGATTCGGCATTGATTGTACCATTACAAAGTGTGGTTGTGAAGGATAGTCTCACTTATGAAGAGGTGCCAGTTGAGATTCTTGATCGTCACGTTCGTAGGTTGAGAAATAAAGAAGTCGCTTCAGTGAAGGTTTTGTGGAGGAGTCAGTTCGTAGAGGAAGCTACTTGGGAAGCAAAAACAGCCATGTAGGCCAAGTATCCTCATCTATTTTCTTTTGATTCCATTTCAGCTTCAGGTAATAGTTCATCTCCAGTCTCTCAGTTTACTCTTGCATAAATTCAGTCTCAGTATCTTGTTCTTTCATGTGTTCTTGCATTTCAGCATATTTGCATGTTCTTGGAACTCAGTTCAATTAGATATCAGTTTCTAGTACTTAGTGGTAGGGATTGCAAATACTTCCTTCCATACTCAGCTAGTTTAGACTTCATTCGAGGATGAATAATCCCAAGGGGGAGATATTGTAACACCTTGAAAATCAAACTTGGACTTTTCAACAGAAAAAAGTGAACCACTGAGGGTTCATGAGTCGTGATTACGACCACGGTCCGTCACCCTCATCGTGGTTCACACCCACCTAGAAGTAGTGGACCACAAGACCCTTCACGGGTCGTGGATTCCCACATGAGCCATGGGAAGGCTCGTGGAGGTGAGACAGATCAAGCAGGGCTCAGGCGTTAGACCATGGAGCCCAACCACAGGTTGTGGTCATGATGATAGGTCGTGGGAGGGTCCATCATCCTTCAGCCAGTAGACCCTGGCTAGGAACCACGACCCACTTGATGGGCCATGGTCCCTTTGACGGTCCGTCAGTGGCTCCGTGAAAGGGCCTCGTCAGCTTCTTAAGTTAGGGTCATTTTAGTATTTTCCCCTATGCATTGGGCATTTAGTTCATCTCAGCTTCAGCTTCAGGTAATAGTTCATCTCCAGTCTCTCAGTTTACTCTTGCATAAATTCAGTCTCAGTATCTTGTTCTTTCATGTGTTCTTGCATTTTAGCATATTTGCATGTTCTGGGAATTCAGTTCAATTAGATATCAGTTTCTAGTACTTAGTGGTAGGGATTGCAAATACTTCCCTCCATACTCAGCTAGTTTAGACTTCATTCGAGGATGAATGATCCCAAGGGGGAGATATTGTAACACCTTGAAAATCAGACTTGGACTTTTCAACAGAAAAAAGTGAACCACTGAGGGGTTCATGAGCCGTGATCAGGACCACGGTCCGTCACCCTCATCGTGGTTCACACCCACCTAGAAGTGGTGGACCATGGGACCCTTCACGGGTCGTGGATTCCCACATGAGCCATGGGAAGGCTCGTGGAGGTGAGACAGATCCAGCAGGGCTCAGGCGTTAGACCATGGAGCCCAACCACAGGTCGTGGTCATTATGATGGGTCGTGGGAGGGTCTGTCATCCTGCAGCCAGTAGACCCTGGCTAGGAACCACGACCCACTTGATGGGCCATGGTCCCTTTGACGGTCCGTCAGTGGCTCCGTGGAAGGGCCTCTTCAGCTTTTAAGTTAAGGTCATTTTGGTATTTTCCCCTATGCATTGGGCATTTAAACTACGTCATTTAAAGCCTAAACTACGTCGTTTTACTCAGTTTAAGCCTAATAATCTAGTCAGAACCTACATAAAACATTATTCTCCAAAAATCATTCGAAACTAGAGTAAAAAGAAGAGGAAAAGTTGACCAGCCTCTTAAGAACATGCAGAAGGTTTTCTTCAAGTTCCAGCCCTGAAATCGAAGGATTTCTCCGTAGATTTCATCACCAGGTATGTGGGATTTCACTAGTGGGCTCCTTTTATCTACTAGGTCCCTAGAATTTAGTCAGATCCTTGATTCTATATGGCTTGTTTTGACCTAGGGATTCTAAATCCTTGGATAATTATTGTGATTTAGTTATTGTAGTAATCTTAATCAAAATATTATGATTTCTTGGAAACGTTGTTTAATTCCTTGTATGAAACTCAGAACCCTAGTTTGTGTAGATTCTCATAGTTCATGAATTTCACTTGCTAGGTCAGTTAAACAGATAATCATATTCCAGCTTTTTAATGTTACATTATTAGTATATAAATGTTGCATTCTCAGATTTTGCATGTCAGTATTTTAAGCTATTCAGCATTTCAGTATTTCAGTCATAATGTGTCATATACATATTCAGTTGGGAGTAGACTTAGCAACGAGTCAGATTAGGGTTCAGTGTACCCTCATAGTCCTAGACTTACGTGCCTCTATAGGAGTATAAGTCACCTTTATTGGGCATCAGATTTAGTGATCACGTCAGTCATGCCTTTATACCCTTGGCAAGGTATATTGGGTCATATCAATGGGGAGTATACATCAGACTCCACGTTTAGCTCACGTGGTTTTATGTGGTTAATAGTAGATCTCACAATCATACTCTTAGTGCATTTGACCAGGTTTTCAGTATATACTTTAGTATTCAGTTTAGCATGTCATGTTCATGATTAGCACTTAGTCATTGCATTCATTTTAGCTTTTCAGTATTTACTTCCTTACTCAGTTTATGTCATTGCTAAGTAATGATTTGTTCAGTTTACATATATTGTTCAACTTAGTATATATATCCTGCATGCTCAATACATTCCAAGTACTGACGCATACTCTGCGCTACATCCTTTCATAATGTAAGTTCAGGTACTCAGCATCCAGATCACGCTTAGATCAATTCTTGATCCGCACTCAGCAGCTTCAGTGGCGAGTCTTCATACTTCGAGGACAATAGACATATTTTCATTTCAGTCTTTACATTTCCGTTTCAGTTTTATTAGACTTAGATGGGGGGCATGTCCCAGCAACTCAACTTTTTCAAACTAGTTGGGGATTCCCCATTTTCCTGTTATCTATTATTTAGCTTCCGCATAGTATTTGTCTTATTCAGTATTTTCAGTATGCGTATGATATGTCAGACTCAGGGTTAGCTTGGGGTCACTCGTGATCCTAGGTCCCGTGTTACGTCAAGGGGGTAGCCTCGGGGAGTGACAAGCTAAGTCATTTAAGACAACCTACGGGTTTGGAACTAGAGATTTCCACTAGAGACTATCTTATTTAAGCCTTCATCTCAAAGTTTTCTTGGTGCTAAGTTAAATATCTATGGATTAGATGTAGTCAATTATCAAAACATAATATTAGAAAATACAATAATCATAATACAAATTCAAATCATAAAGTCGTATAAGAGTAGCTCCTTTCGAAATCATAATTTCATCACTTCATTCATCTAGATACTTACCTTCCTAAGCATCTAAATCATGATTTCCTTTCAAATTGTGATAAACCTTTCACAAACCATTGATACTTACTTAAAAGAATCCTTAAATCATAACTTCATCCTTTAATAAGCATGCATATAATCTCTTATCAATTCATGATCACAGTTCATAGTTTGTAGGTGAAAACCAAAGTATAAAGAATAAGTATATATGAAATTAATTATAAAATCATATAATTAGGTTAAATCATGCAAAACAAGAAAGAATTACATTAATTGAATCATAATAAAAAGGATCTATGAAGATTGACATAAAACCCTAATTGAATTGGGTGGAATTGAATTGGAGATTGTAGTTCTTTTGGGACCCAATGGATGAAAGGGATCCATTGGTGAATTCTCACATACCTTGATATCAAATCCCTAAGCAAAGCAATACAAAGAAGACCGTAAAGCTTGAAACTCTAGCCTTCACCTTGGAGCTTGAGAGAGAATTGAAGGGGATGAACTTGGAGGGAATTAGGGGAATTAAGTGAATGTGAGGGAATAGGTTCAAGTTGAAGAGTTAATTAAGTTATAGGGTTAAAATGATGTAGTTTAGGGGCTATGTATGTAGGAAAAGACTAAAACACCCTCATTTAAAACAGTCAGAATAGGTTTACGGTTTGGGACCCTTTTGTGGACCGTACTAGTTAACCGTAAAACCAAGTACTAGAACCCAATATCTAACCCACTTTCCACAAAACCCTTTTTACGGACCATCGACCCTTGTACTGTCCATAGACCCTATATTTAGACCTCAACCTTAAGCCCAAAATTTCACGAAGTCTAGATCAATTCTACGGGAACTTCCTACGGTCCATAGTCCATTCTATGCCTCTTCCTGGTCAATCGTAGATCAACTTACTAGGGCTTGGATATTCCCAAAACTCAACTCAAATCCTACGAGTGACATTTACAATCCGTGGAAGATCCTACGAACCAAAAGTGGTATCATAAGCCTGAAGCAGCAGCCAAAAATACAAATATTTCCTTTCCAATTTGACTTTCAAATTTTTGAGGTGTTACAGAAATCCACGACCTGGTGGACATTAGTACAAAGCTATTATACGAGTACAAGTCCCAAAAGTACAAACTTGTCTGGAAAAAAAATAGCCAAAAACTATATATAGAAGGAGATAGGAGAAATTAAGAAACCTTCAGCTCACCCTCAATCTCCGTAGATCTCCATAATTGGCCCAAATCAACGCTGACGACTGGCACTAGGATCTACATTAAAAAAAATATACAGAGAGTAGTATGAGTACTAAGACAACAAGTACCCATTAGTCATCATAGGCCGACTGAGCTTGGAAAGTAAAGACAATATGAAAAATGAGAAAGTAACAACAACTAGAGGTTATATAAGCAAAGTGATAATAGAAGACTAACTATAAGCACATGAATCTAGATAAAGGATAAAAAAGAAAAGTAAAGTAGCTAGCTATAACCTGACTACAACCCCCTAAGCCTAAAAGGTACACTCATGCCTGATGTAAAATTAAATAATCCAAACGGACCCTACAACCCAATAAGTACACAGAAGAGCTAAAACTATTTGTTAACACGAACAGGTGTAATCTAGAACATGGAGAACGTAACCTGGAACTTGAACCGTGGCTAAGACACCCGAAGAATCTAATAGAGACACATTACTAGGTCTCAACCCAACTAGAAGTAATGCGCCCAGAATTTAGATCATTGAACTAGAAGCCTAAAATGAGTCCAAAATTTCCAACTCATCATAGGGCATCCCTTCTATCTAGGGTTATAAGTTGGACAACATATACTCACATGGTGTGCATCGATTGTAAGAAACTCCCCGATAAAAATACTATTATTTCTATACACTTAAACAATCATCATGATTTCTTCTCAGATATGACAATTTACTATTTTTAGTTCAAGGATAAAGAAACAAATTTACCTTTAAAATTTTGAAAATAGATTCTCAAATGATCTTTACATACTGATTTATAAGATATCTTCCATTTATTTCAATATATTTATGATTATTGAAAAATCGTTAGTTTTTATAAAGTGTTGTCACCCGAAAAAATTATATTTAGTATCAACTTATACACTCAAATAATTCAACGTACTAATTACATACTTTTCTCTATGTTGCATCCTATTATTATGTAGATTCAGGCATTTATTCTTTGTCTTGTGACTGGACAAATTGCAGCACTTCAAGTCCGCAGTTGATAAGTCCTCCTCATTTGCGAAAAATTATGGAATATTAGTAATTATTTTTTTGCCGTAGACAACACATGTTTTAAAGGTAACTAGGAGACATGTCAGGGTATATTTATTGTTTTCCAACAAGTAGAGGCTTGCATTCTGACATTAGTTGTTCAACAGTTTTCCATGGATTCGTAGTTATTTTTTCTCTTAATTTTAAGCATCTTTTAGTCAGTCACGTTTCAGCTTCAACTTTCATTTTATAGAATGTTCTGTTATTCTTTAGGACCATACCGGTATCAAGGATTCGCATAGGGTCACTTGTGATCCTAACTATCAGTCACAACTAGAGAGTAAAATTGGCCAATCACAAACTAGGTATTAGACCATTGGGTTCAAGTATCCTAAGGCGTCTCAAATTCGAAAACATAAGAGTCTTTTGAATGGGTGTGAAGTGTATAACACTTATAAGGGGGAGGCCATTGGGAGGTTTAGGAAATGTTATCATTCTTCTATTCTCTCAGTATATCAATAGAGTCAACTCTATTTACCTCCTTATAATTTGTGCATATACATACTTTAGATCATTCATCCAATGAGAGTTGTTCATAGAATGTAGACTAGAAATGAAGCATGTCCCACTGAGAAAAATAAGAATCCTCGGGTGCCACAAGTGCTAGTCAGACTAAAAGGTCTTAATGCACCTGCTATTCAATCACCTCATGCTAATGTTACTTATGTTGAGTTCTACAGTGCTATCCAGATGTTTGGTGATGATTTGGTATATTTACCAACTCATTGAACTCAAATTTATGAATTATTACTACGTTTTGATGATAATTGAGGGAATTTAAAGTCTTAGTTCTCTTGTATGCAACATTCCTTGGAAAATTCAAATTTGATGAATTTGAAGCTTAAAATCACTAAAGAGCACTAGTGAGGGAATCGGTGTCCCATAGGAGCCAGATGGTGTCTCACCAGCTAAACGTCGACTAACAACAGAAAAACTTCTTAAGAACCGATGATTCATTGACGTGATACAATTCTTGATCAAGGTTCTGTCGATCCCAGTGTAGTTGTTTCCAAGAGAACTGAAGGTTGAAGTAGTGATGTGATTCCCGCTGCACAATTGTATCAGCATTTCGCTAGTCTAGCGCAAGTGAAGGAGCGGAAGCTGAATGGACAAAAATTTACTTGGGAATAAAGGATTTCCTTTAGAAGGTTCCAAGGATGGAACAGGGATTTGTGTGATTATTTACCTTTGTATTCTTCCCAATTAGGGATAAGAAAGGAGACTAACTTTTTGGATTTTCACACTTGGTAGTATTGAGAAATTAAGTAAGAACCTATCTTGCTTGTAGAGGAAAAACTATCATATTTGCATCACTCTAAGCTTGGATTTCAGATTTTGTTAATCAAATTAGCTTGAAATATAAATTTCCTGCTTGGGTATTGTCTCTATTTCTTCTTTTATGAGTAGCTAAATCTTTAGCTAATGTGTGTATGTAAGATGTGGGTGTAAAACCCCAATAGATGTTGATTAATCAGTTCTAAAATTGATTTTCTTGAAATTTAATCTAAAATCACTGGTTGTAAACATTTATTGTGCTCTCTAGCTAACACTGTTTTGGCTTGACAAAGCAAAATGGAGTTGGATAAGACTCAATTGTAAAGACTTGATAAAATTATTCTATGGATTTGAGTCTGGGATGGGATAATGCGACTAATATTTTACTTAATGATATGAGCTAGAGATAGTGTATATACTCAAGAAATGTTTGGTATTTTGTTGGTAAGGGTCTTAAAATTTGAGAGAATCTCAGGGAGATACGTTAGATAGTACGACAGAATATCGAACGTAGTCTAGACCAAACTTTATCCATGTATTAATCAATTTGATTATGATTAATTGTTACATATTGAGTTGAAACCACATTGTAATGCACACTCCCCTAGTCTTTTCCAAACTTGGTAAATCATATTTGTGTTATTTTCCTTTTTTGTTATTTGAAATTAGAAAGCGAATTGTTGTTCCTAAACCCCCCTCCCCCGACCCATCCAATTCAACTTGCTAATTTGTTTTGATTTGCGAAATCCATTGAGGGTGATCCCATATTCTGATCCTTGTGGTTCGACACCTACCTCTAAATTTGGCTATTGTTTTGCATACCACTAACTATGCTCTGGAAAATGAGACATATTTGAATGTTTATAAAAAATGACATTGTTATCGAGGATTTGTTAATGATCGTTTTTTGTTGATTTCTAGATTCAAACTTTTGTGAATTTTGTATTCCTCTTACTTTGTGTTTTGTGTTTTGTGTTGTGGTTGCTAAATATAGGGCAAGATGAGCCAAGCGGACGAAGATGAATGTGTGGTTGGTTTTGACAATGAGTTTGTGGATGAACTCATGGAATTGGGTGTTGCTGGAGCAATTCGCCTACCATTAGAGGTAGGGAATGTTGTGTTCCAAGTTACTAGTCTCATACTTTAGCTCTTAAAAATGAAGGGGTTGTTTGGAAGGCAAGCCATGTGGTTTATGTAAACCGAAACCTAAGAAATTTTGTGGATCTTTATCTCCCTTTTAAGGGTGCGGAACATTAGCCAAAAGTCTATCTGACTAAGGTTGTTTCCTTTCTCACAAACTAGAGAAGCCACCTCATCGCTTGTGGAATTTCCCCAAGGGTCAATTACGTCTTGCACTGAACTAAAGAATGTTTTTCTTGAGAGATTTTTTCCACCCTCGTGGATGCTGAGATTACAGGATGAGATTAATAACTTTCAACAATTACTAGAAGAAACTATGTATGATGTGTGACTAATGTTTAAGAAGAAGACGACTGAATATCTAAACCATGGATTGTCGACCAAGTATTGCCAATATCAATGGTTCGCTTGGGATACTTGTGATCCTATGTGCGGGTCACACCTAGGGAGTAGACCTGGATTGTTACACTCTTCCGAGGAAAACCTTACTCAAGTACTTACATCCCAACAAAAGTTATAATGACGGGACGGTTCGTTACATTTTCTTGACTCGTCTTCTCCAAAGTAACAACCGAATTAAGTCTAATAACTCAATAAACTCTGGATAAAATATTTAGTCTAAAGGTCCACCAAAACAACATTTTACTTCAACAAATACACTCTCTTTTTCTCTCACTTTTTTCATGCACTCTACAATATTTTTCACTCACCATCTCAAGGTTAGAATGAGTACAACTTATTGGTGTTGAATTCTTCCTTGAGATGAGTACCTAAGTACTTCAAAGAAGTGACAACCACATTTTAGATATGAAAGACCATGGAGTAGTGACCTTATAAGGGAGTTATGGTCATTTTCAATACTTAATAATAGCCATTGTTTCAATTTGAATAACTATTTTGATAATAAAATGTATCCAACAATTTGAGTCCACAAATAAAGTATCGAATATTAAAGGCATAATACATAAACATGACTCTTAACTTGGCATTAGCTGGTAACTATGACCTTTAATTTTGGATATGCACAAGCAGACGCTTAAACTTGTATAAAATTGAACAAATAGACACATTCGTCCTACATGGCACCCTACATGGCAATTTTGTGTCCTACGTGGCGTTCTACATGTATTATGTCATGTAGGACACGTGTGTCCACTTGTTCAATTTTATACAAGTTTAAGTGCTTACTTGTGCACACTCAAAGTTGGAGTGCATAGTTGTCCGCTGAAGCCAAGTTAAGGGTCATGTTTATATATTATGTCAATATTAAAGGGTGAGCTAGTTCTAATTTCAAAACTAGTTTCTAAGAAGAAAAAAACAAAAAGTATTGGACAATTTATTGAATTAATTACCTTGAGTTCGTCCCTAATTAATTAATAGTCCCATACATAATCAACGTCATGCGCAAATTTACAACCATAGACAATATTAATCTTTTTACCACTTTGCAACTGGTCAAAGACATAAATAGAAAGATCCTTTAGTGAATAATTATACAAACAGTTTATTTTTCTTGTATCGTTTATGAGTAGCAAGATTTGTCATATAAAGTAAGACTAAATTGTCAACTCAAGTTTTTGCTTAAGTTGCATGATTAAATTATCGAGATCCTTTAGTAAATAATAATACTAAATGTTCTTTTACTTATTTTCTTAAATTTGGTATGTATGCAAAAATTATTTCTAAAACTATTTATATATAATCTAGATAAATAATATGAGAGGTGGAGGTGGATAGTGGGGTGGTGGGTGGTGGGTATAGCCGTATAGAAGCTATTGTTATCTCCACAACTATGTGGAGTGGAAGTGAAGATGAGGTGTGACGGAAGGTGGAGAAAACATAATCAATATAGAATGCCATTTGTATAACTTGTTGTCGGTATTTTCACTCAGCAAATTATTTTTTATTTATTTTTAAACTACTTATTTTCTGAAGAAAATATTTTAAATTTTTTTTGACTAATCAAAGATGAAAAATTCTGAAAATATTTTCCAAACATATCGGACACACACATATATATAAATAAAAGTTGTTGTTTCTTGTCATTCAATACAAATCGAATTAGATGAAAACTTCATGAGATCATTTGTCTGAATATTTTTAAGTGAAAATTACAGAAGTATACACTTTAAGACTTTAATTAACCTAAAATCAATATATTTATATATAATTACATAAAGAGTTTTTAAATTACATAGATAACAAAATAATAATAATTTTTTATTTAAATATATTTTTTTCGATTTTCTCTCTCCTTTTCGGTTTACTATTTGATGTCTTTTAATTACGTGCCTTTTATGTGGAGCATAATTAGGGTATTTAATATTATCAACTTTATCTCTCCTAAAGAGTCCCATGTATACACGTTTATTACTTTATTATATATTTACTTTCCATGGGTTAAAAACTATTTTATTGGGATCTTAATTATTTGCTTCCTTATTTGGTAAAATCTTTCATGTTTTCAATAAAGATTGTGTACTTATCTTAGGTGATTCATAGTTTCAAGTTAAAACTTAATTTCTTACGCTTAACCATCCATCTTCTTTTTATCAGATTCTAACCTTCCATCTTTTTGTGTTCTTATCGTTTGAAGAACAAAATTTACGAAATTAGTTCTTCTTTTTACAACCAAATTCACCATAGTTCATCTCTGATCAGATTTCTAACCCTACTTCGATCGATAAGACTCCCCCCGTAGAGCCCTAGGCTTAATAAACAAGTAATGGGTGTTGATAGTCCGCCCATCATATGCTCAAGACCTTCAAGATGATACTTCTACGTAAGTATATTGTGTTTTATTTGTGACTGGTTGTACCTTTTAATGTTCTATCTCTGTTGATTGTCTTAATTTTTTTGTAGTGATTGTGGTATGTATACATATTCCTTGTTGAATTTGTGTGTCGTGGAGATATGTATCTATGTCGGTTTTTTATGCTGAAAATCTTCGGCTGAGATATGGAGCATTACTGTGGGAATATGAAAAGAGAAAGATTGATACTGATACTGTGAGTAAAGATGAAGCATTTCTGCAAGGTGGTCAGTCAATTCGGAGGATGAAGGATTAAAAAGTTTCATTTATTTAGACAGATTTTCATGAATTTTATCATGATTTTTAATCTCTTGTTTTACTTTTGGATGGAAACTTAGTTGCAATTTGGTTATGTGTTGTTGGTTTTGAATTTCATTGTTTGTATATTGTGTTTATTTCTGAGTTTATCTACCTTTATTTGGTTAGTATTTTGGTTTATTCT
>JAJOOH010003974.1:0-18891 GCA_029582605.1 Solanum gracilifrons
TGAAAAGTGTAGTATTTGCTAGTTACCTTTTTGCTTGCGGGATGGCTGATTATGTCCTAAGTCTTGTGCCATCAATCTACCAGGAAGACACTCAGTGAAGGTCACCTACAAGAAACTTGGATACCATCTTGGAAAAATCATGATTCGTTAAAGTTGATCTTAACTCATTATTTTTGGATTTTACTTTAAATGCGTAATGAAGTAGTCTCTGATTTTCTTTTCACCAAAATCTATAAGCTGAAGTTAATTGCAATATTTTGAGGCCTACTGGACACAGCATACTAGTAAAATAGGATCTTAGTCATGTATTGCCTCAAGAATTTGTTTTTTTTTCTCCAAATAACAGATTATTTCAAAGCTTCTCCAGTTACTTCTAAACATTTTTTTCCTCATAACTTCAGTAAATATGTAATGAAATACACACATATCTGTCAACCATTCCCTGCCTCTTCACAAAAATACATATTTGTGAGGATCATTCTGATCTTGTTCATTGCCTTTTCCTTTTTCTCCATATTAGGCTAAGAGGTTCAGAGTGCTTTGGAATCTTAAGCTACTTGAGTGCAGAATCTTGTATCCCTAGAGTGTATAAAAATAATACCCAATAGAGTGTATTAGTAATGCAAGCATTAGTAATGCATGTATTAGTTATGCATAGATTATTTCTTATGCATTGTTTGGTTTGATGTATTAAAAATAGTATGCATTGTATAAAAATATTTATTTACAAAAGTATCATTCACAATTATGGTGGAAAAGATGTAAAAGTACTTTTGAGGGGTAATTGGGTTTTTAACCATATTAATGCATGTATTAAATCCTTTGCATTACTAATACCTAGAAATCCATGGTATTAGTAATACATTACTCAATACACAATAAGCATTAGTTATACATAGCATGAAAAAATGCACCAAACAAGGGATTGGTAATACATATAATTAAAACATGCATTATTTTTGCTAATACACTACCAAACGCGCCCTTATAGTATTAGAATGGATATTACATGACTTGGAATTGCGTGCTGACTTGATTTGATTAAGTTTCCCCCCCTGGTGTTGAGCAATTTATAAAACATCAGTTCTCCAGTTAACTGTTGTGTTTTGCTTTTCTTAGGGTTCTGATATGGTTAAGTGTCTTCATCTCACTAATTTTTGCTCCGCAATTCTTGATTTTCTACAGCAAGAGAAGGAAAGGGCCATGATCAATGAAATGGTTGGAAAGCTTACAAGTGCTTGCTGGGATAAATGTATCACTGGCACACCTGGAAGCAAGTTCAGCTCCAGTGAATCTAATTGTCTATCTAACTGTGCACAACGCTATATGGAAATGAGCCTTATGATTGTCAAACGATTTCAGAGCATGCAGTGAAGAACAATTAGCTGCATAATATGCACACTTCCCATTCCTTTGTGCCAATGAAAACTAAAATGTACACTGTTGAATGTTGATTGCTTGGTAGCAATTACAATTCGCACAAAGGTCTGTTCTCAATACATTTATTGATGTTAGCAGATGGTTAATTAACTTGCCGCAGATGGATGCTATCTCTCATTTGGGATTTTTGTAATGTAGATCAATAAATTGATTAGTTATGTATTTGTTTTGGGCATGAAATGTCCAAAACATGAATGGAGAATCTTGAATTTGGGACATCTCTTGTAGAATTGAATCACTTCTATAGAACTTTCCTGCAAATCAGTTAAATTTTGTCACAAAAGTAGTCAGTCGTCTTTATTTAACCTATCTTTGATCTTTATTCCTCTGAATATGATCTAAAACATCGTAGCTATCCAACGACCAAACAACCGTTACAAATGGAGGGCATTCAAAGTTAACGGAAAGACGTAAAAGGATACGTAATATTGCCTTCATATGTAAGACATGTTTATAAATTGCCTTGAAGATTCTCTTTCAGTGTTATTGTGAACCATTTTAACCTTTGCAAAAAACTGTGCATCTCTAGAAAACTTTTCAAGTCGAGGAGTGTGCACCTCTGAAGTAAAATGGGGGTACCAAGAGTGGCTATAGATTCACATATGTGATAACTTGAGGCAATTACCCAAAAAGAGAAGAGAAGTGATGAAGTAGAATAGAATTTGTATCTTCACAATATATCACATATAACAGTTGGAAGCCATTTCTGGTAAGAATTTTTTTCTCTTTGCAGATTAAGCACATTTCAAAGAGCTTTCAACAATATAAAACTAAACGTAGAAGGAAAATATAATTATACACACAACAGCACGCCTCCTCAAGGATAACCTGATCCCGTCCACTGACGGGACAGGATCTCCTTTGGCTTTGTCAGTTGTTCTACAATAATTTAAACAACATACAGGCCAACTACTATTGCTGGTTGTCAATCCGGTAAGCACTATCACTGACAGTCGTCCGATTAGACTCTCCAATTTCAGATGCCATGGCAATTACGTCAGGCGGTATATTTAAAGTTCCACTTCTTCTTCCCCAACTAGAGCGCCTAGGATGTAGGATACTACGCCCTTCAGCCAAGGTAGTGTTGCTTAGCTCTGGGGATGCAGCCAAGAGCTCTTCATCCTTATCTAACTGATGATTATCATTTCTAGGTTGTTCTTCAAAATCATCAGTTCCTGTTGCAGTCTCATGCCAACCTGGCTTCCTTCCCATTTCTAAGTCGCTCATTGTTTTCTCCAAGTTCGGACTAACAAAACCACCAGCCACTTCACGAGCTGGTATCCCAGGTTCTCTCTGCACTCTCTCCCTGAATTTGTTCCTGGAAGGAGGAATACTGGTGCAGAATATCTCTAAGAAGTTATGGATTACACCTTTGTCAAAAGGATTGACCCGCCGATCATATCGATATCTAAAGTTCTCATATGTAGACTGCAAGCAAATAGAAGACTCAACTGTCAAAAACATCAAGTAATTTAATCCTATAAATCCAAAGGACTTCAAACAAAGAAAAAGGGAAAACATCTGAAACACTGCAGTTGACAAGAAGAATATATTACCTGGTTTGTGCCAATGAGATAAAGATGGAAGACAGACAACCCACCAACAAACCAGACTGATATGAATGTATAGCCGATCAACACAATGGAGGCAGGAGTCTTGGCCATTGCTTTCCAGATGTTGGTTTGCTCACCATCCATGATCCTTCTAATATAGACCCAGCAGAAGCCATGGACGTATAAGCAAAGAAGGGTTGTTGAGAATACAAACATGAAGAAGAAGCGGTAATTCCTCTGCACCACCAAACAGAATGTAGTTCAATTTAACGGCGGAAACATTTCACTTAGAAATTTTGTATGAAGGTGCTTACAAAAATAGAAGCTATGAATATGATCAGACTAGGAAAATCTTTTCCAACTTAGAGACCTAGATGCCCTTTATCACAAAAAGGGAGATGACCAAGATGTTCTACCAGGATTAAGCGAGGAGAAGATGTGCAGATAACATTGCAAATGAAAATTATATTATCGCTAGAAAAAAATAAAAGAACAGAAAACAAGAGGAGTCGTCCCCCACTCAAATCACTCAATCTTTAATCTTAAATATATAGCAAGTAGACAATTTTTAAGTTGATATACTTGATCAGTACTAGGCTTCCTGTTTGACAAGAAAACTGTCAAGTATCTTTTTTGCCAATACCCCAAAAAAGAGGATCGTATAACTTTAGAAGTTAGAACTAACTTGACTATGAACTGGCTGGTGTTGTTAACCAAAAGAGTGCATGGATGGGAAAAGTTCATGACAGACTGAGAGTCGTTCAAGTGCCATTCTAGCTCTAAAACCTTTGAAGAGAAGAATTTAATTACCCAAAACATGTTCTTGAGGAGGCTTTATGGATTCAGGATAAACAAAGAGGAGAAATGATAACTGACTGAAATCCTTTTGGGATGACAGGCAAACCCAGCAATGCAGGACCACTGCTACTCATGAACCTAAAATAAACTGTGTATGTTTTAACATGCAGATATCAAATCACTCAGAACACAGAATCCAAGGGATCTTTCAGGCAACAATCAAAGTATGATCCACAAAGGGAAGAATCACAAAATTAATTGATCACAAATCAAATAATGACTAATCATCACAAATTATTGATACATACAGAACTGCCAACAATTGGAGTAACAAAAAATTTCCAAATACTGCCTCCTGAGATATTAAAGAAGTTACGAAAGTAATAAAAATAGGAATATTAAGTGCATGTGTTACTAACAAATTAAGAAAAAATGAGGAAAACCATCAATGCTATGCAAAGATATGTTTTTTGAGAGGAATAAAAACTGAAAAGAGATTAACATATTGTAGTGTCCAACGGCAAAACGTATAAGATTTTTTAGAGATTAGAACTCACCAATCCAATACATTGCCCGACCCAGGGACAGTGATGGTCAAATCGTTCCACGCAGTTATTGCAAATTGAACAGTGAGAACACCGCGGAGGCCTATATAGCATGCAGGTATCACAATATTTGACTTTTACAGTTATTCCATTGACGTTCACGTCCTTGACGCGGGGCAAACGTAATTGTGGAGTTTGACCAGGTCCAGTTTGAATACTTCCTTCAAAGTTCTCTAGCTCTGGAGGATGAGGATTGCGAGGAATAATACCAGGATCTCTTGCAGATGTCAGTAGAAGCAGGACTAAAACCTTTCAAAGAAAAACACATTTATTACGTTCTATTTTGACTCATGAATCTATAATCACTCTTGGCCATAAAATTGAAGTTCAGGAAACAATCTAATTAATAGTTCCTTTATGTTATAGAAATTAGCAAGAAACATCAAAAATCCTTTACGCACAAAGAATTCTTTTTTCAAACGAAGACACAAGGTCACCTGTATTAACATGATAATAAGGGAAAACCAGAAAGTAGGCTATCCACATTCGTGTGATATCCAAGAAATGAAAATAAAACTGCAAGAAACTAGACACAATCTCTAGTGCAGCGAAAAATAAAGGAATATACAAACTTACATCATTACATCGCTCACTATCATATGTCCCAAATATCAGCACTCTTCTATTTTCCATCCCCACACAACACGCTTTTTCATCACCATTATATGTATATCATGGTTAGAGATTTCCTTTTTTCGTTGAAATGAACCATGATTAGAAATTTCTGTTCTTTAAAATTACGTAAATCCACCAACAGTCCAACACAATTACAATTAAGGCAAGTTAAAATCTGGCAAATTAGCAACAATTTTCTGTCTTTATTTTATTACTCTATTGAGAATAGATGACATACAAAGACTTCACTTTTGTTTCTAAAGTAGACTGCAGCACATCTTCCACTCAATATTAGCCTTACTTAGTGCAGTCGATTTAAAAAGTTGATCCAGAATGCATTAATTTATGAAACAATATTCATGCTATGCCTTTTTTTCTTCATAATAGTGGTTTATGGGATGCTCTGACCATTTTATATGTTTGACATAATTATTCATGCAATCCACATATCTTATTGTAAGTATGTATTCAATCCATATCGCCTGAAATTAATAAGATAATTACAAGGCGAATTCTTGTTAAAAAGAGTTCGTGCATTAATGGATATGGAGTATCTATTTAAGGGTTAGGTTGGTTGAGCAATGGACTGCCAAACTGAGTCGATTACCAGAGGCATCTAAACAAACTAGAACTAGCATGTAAACTTAAGCCATTAGGCATGCTCCAGACCACCTACTGATGTTTTACAATGTAAAGAGTAGATACTAGTCAAAAGAACAACATTCCTAGAAGTTTCTCGTCGGATGAAGTTGTGGATTTATCATATTAATCAAGCTACAATGTTGAGCGACGACAAAAGATTTCTCGCAGTTGGATCACAATTAATAAATCATAACAAGCCAGTCTATTTGACAAATTATCAACATTTACAATTAATGTGCAAATGAAACTTGTTTTTGTTCATGAATCACCAAACATACTTTAATTGCCCAACCTGAATGCAAATGCAAGAAAGAAAATGAACAGCTATGTAAACAACACAGTATTTACATAATTAGAAAGAATGTATAGTCAAGTGAGCAGGAGAAACTACTCGTACAATTCCATTATCCGAAAATGATCAAAAGGCACAATACTTGCTTTGATTCCACCAGCTAAGACAGCCAATATAACCCTAAAATATTTGAAATCATGCTTACAGAATAAAATCTTAGTTGCCAACAAAAAAAATATAAGCACTTACATATAGTGTAAAAACAACAGCTACGACCATGATAGGCCACCCCCAATGACCAGCAAAGTCATCTACAAGTTTCCTCGCAACAAATACGCAAAACACAGCAACTGGGGCAACTATAAGGAAGATAGTCATAAAGAGTGATCTCACATCAGGCCCAAATATGAACCTTCCTTGAAGACAAAATTTCTGCATAATCAAAAGGCAATACTTAAATTAAAAGAGAATAAGCAAAAATCACGAGATGTGCTGAATAAGACAGCCAAAAATGCAAAAAGAAAAATAATGTCAAAATTTTAGCAACAAACAACAATATAGCTAACTGGGATAACATGCTAACTATACATGTTAGTCGTTATGGCAAAAGGCAATGTCCGTAAAGTTCCAATGTTCCATTAGCAGTAAAATTTTGACTTAATGTATTTGTAGCCTGTAGGTAACTATTTTGTTTTGCAGAAAATTCTGGAAATAGATAGTATAGAACTTCCCTTTATTGGGGTAGCTTTTGGTTTTTTCCCCTTCTTTGATAACTTGGGGTAGCTTATGGTTTTTCTTCCTTTCTTTCCCTCCATTATTTAATAACTTGGGGTAGATTAGTCTCCAAAAGAAAAAACCTGAGGTAGCTTCCACAAGTCATTTATTTTTTATTTTTTTATGAGTGTGGTGGCCGCGCCAGCTTTCGCGTACCACAACTAAATCCACAGATACCTGCCACCTCACACCCGCAACAAGTACTAGGTAATTTTGTCCACCAGGGGTTGACTGCTAGGGCACACCCTTGGGTGCTTTAATTTTGTTTAGTAGTAGTTCTTCTAGATGAGGAGAAGATTTTGGGGTCAACAAGTACTGTCTCAGTGTTTATTCTTTTTTCCTCCATAGAGAGTCGGAAGAATACAGAATCTTGCAGCAATTCTGCTTTTCGGACTCTCGTATTTACTTCTGATCCACAGAGAGATTCCTAAGGTTACTGGAACAACTCTTACAACTTTTATTCATTTTACTTTTGATCTTCGGGTTATGGAGACCTCAATTACTACATTAGATACCTACTACCTACCAACATAGGTATGAGGAAACTTTGTCCACCAAATCTTAGGCAAATGAAAAGAAATCACAAATCATTTTGTCTCTACAGTCTACTTGCATTTGCACCCTAAGTCTAAACATACATGGTTTTTAGACCACTAGAGGCTAGACTACATAATTGGATGCAATTAGAATCATATACTAACACTTACAGACGTTGAAACCTTATCACTCAATAATTTGCTACCCTAGCTGCAGGGAATCTTTCCTCAACTAATGCACAACCTAGCAAGATACCTTCCATCGAATAATGATTTTAAGTTTCTTATTTCCATTTCTCAATGAGCTTAATTAGCTCAAACAGACTCTTATCTCAAATCCAAATGACATGTCATCATAAACCACTGCTGAACCTCATTCCACCACCAAAATAAATTGAAAAAAGGAAACACAATACAATCTCCTGACTAGTGTATTCTTTCTTACAGGACAAAACTTGAAAAGGTAGATAATAGATATTTAGTAAATGGATTAGCTGTCAGGTGGCACCACCTGAACTTACAGTCTAATGGTGCCAGTTTAAGTATCCAACACAATAAGTATGTGCTCAATTGTCATTGTCCCTTTCCCGTTGCTTAATCTCCTAAGTGACAAAAGAGAATCTAAAAGATGCCAATTGCTTAATGCTTGTGGTTTCCACAGAAATGGTAGAAAATAAAAGGTTAAGAACAGATTACAATACATCAAAAACTTATTTTTTAAAAGCTAAAACCTACCACGTGAATTACAAAACTAATTCAAAAATATGGACTATGAACAACTAATTCAACAGCCTATTCAACTAATCTGAAAACGATGCAGATAATGAAATCAAAAGTCTGGTAAATCCAACAATCTCGAGCAATTTAGAGATCAAAATTACAAATCGTTTCCACTAAAACCGAGAATTCAATCATCAAACTCCTACAATAAATTGAGAACAATTTAAGCAGAAAAAAACACAATACCACACTCATAATCATTATAAAACCTAAAATATGCTTAAAAGTAGGATGAGCAAAGGAAATCAAATCAAGTACTTACATTACTGCCTTTCCAGGTCTGATACATCCGGAGAAACGGCGTATTTTCAACTGCGCCACCATCGGAACCCGTACTCCTCGGCGGAGCGACTCCATTCATGTCTTTTTTCTCTCTGTAACAGGAAAAAATTTGGGGAAGAAAAAGCTGCACAAAATGAATCGGGAAAAGGTCAAATGAAAAGAAAGCAAAAAAGGAAAATGAAAAAAAGGCGGCTTTTTATTTGTTTATTTTTTTTCTCTCTAACTTTTATTATTACTACTGCTTCACTATTTCTTCTATTTTGGGTTCTTTGCAGGGCAGCGGGGTTTGACTGAAAATCTGGCAAATGGCAAAACGTTGACTGCGTCAGCCACGTCAGATCACGGCGACGCTCCAGTGTATAAAAGCAAATGGACGGTGGCGGCGTTAATGTACAAAAATTTAAATGGAATATTTTATCCTACATACAACCTTTTGTTAATTTGAAAAAATAAATCAAAGTATTGTTTGATTGTATATTACTTATTTTTTCACTTTAATTTTAAATTAAATTGAAAAATAGTTCTAATCACTTTTTTTGAGCTATACATGAATATTTCAGAGTTTTTGGATAAACAAATTGCCTTGTTATCATCTCATTTGGTAGTTATGGATAGTTTGAAATAACATTTTCCTTCGCTTTTGGTAAACTCCAAATTAAAGAAACATGAAAATAAAAATATACCACTACTTGTCAAAATTATATTAAACACATTCTCTTTTTAAAACAAAAGGCATCTTCCCCGTTTTGTCCATGCTTAAAATATTTTTATCTTTTTTGAATTAATATATTTTTAGAGTCCATGCTTGAATATATTTTCAAATAAAATGTATATTTAAATGATTAATTTCAAATATCATCTTTAACTAAATTTAAAATATTATTCAAAAATTATACCTAATTGGTGCCCTAATATCAACAAAAATTTGAGCATGAGGAGTGAGTGGCAATTGAAATGATTGAAGGCAAGTATTTTTAAATTGTGGAATTAAGTGGGGGACAAATTGTGGAATTGCCGACTCTTTCTCTTTCTGTGGTGTGGCATTGGTGAAAGTTAGACCAATTAAGATTATTTTTTTATGAGGGAAGTCATAATTAAATAATTGTCACATCATAAACATATGAAAATATTAGAATCATGAATTTAACCAATATCACAGTAGAATTTGAAGTTCTCCAATCTCAGTTTTATGGTAACACTAATTTGTCACAATTCTAATTTACAAGTACTAATAATAAGATTAAACTTAGAGATTATCATTTTTTTAAAAAATAAGTCGAGTTTTCTTTCAAATATGAGACAGAAAAATAAAGAGATGCGTCACTAATCACTTCGAGAAAGTTAATATTCTTGTTAAGTTATATATCCATCAACTTCGAAATATGAAAAGAGATAGTAAAATATCTCATATTTGATGTGATTTTGAATATGTAAATAAAAAATCAAATTTAAAAAAATAAACTTTGAATTTAATTATAAATCAGACGGTCAGAAACATGAAACATCCAAAAAAGATTCAAAAGTTAGTTGTAAAAGAGTTGATGTTAACAAACTTTATATCCTTAAAACCAATAAGTAAAAGCTTTTAAGAATTCATTAAAAACCATTTATGATTCAATAATGCTTAAAAACAATTGCCACCGTTAATGGCATCAACTATGCTCTAACAAATTAAGTTAATTTTTTTTAATCCAAAATAAATTATTCATAATTAAATATTAAAGGTCCAAAATCTTTATGACTCGAAATCTAATTAACATAATATAGTTAGATAAATGAAAAAAATAGTTATTGTCGCAATCTCTTGTGGGGTTTCTGTTTATGAATACATATATTTTTAGCCTAAATTTGGGAATTTTCAATATAGCCATCCATTTGAAGATATAAGTAGTTTACCAACTAATTGGGTATTTGAGTTGACCCAAAATCATATAGGTGTCCCAAGAAAAATTAGAATATTATTAAACAGCACATTTTGTATTAATCAATTAATTTGAATTATTATAATAGATATTAATGTGTGATGCCAACTGCCAACAACCAACGTCAAGTGCCATGCCAACTATACAATTGTGTTTTACTTATTCGTTGTCTCTTATTTTTATTTTTATTTGAAAAATAAAGTGAAGATCCTAAATTGATACATGTAGGAATGTGTGTCATTTACGAATATTTTCTAAGAAAGATAATGCTACTAAAAGTAAAGAGTCTATTTTCGATGGATCTTTGGCTCAAGAAAATAATTTAAAGCAACAAACAATAATAAAAATAACAAATTGTAATACAATGAAAAGTACAACAAAACAACAAGTAATAACAAAAATCGAAAGTCAAGAAACTATAAGATTAATACTACGACTACTAATATGAACAAACAACGAGACAAAACATTCCACCTACATATAACTTTTTTAAATTTTTTTTTTTTTTCATGTTTGAAAGCTGAGTCTATCTTTTTTATTTTTTTTGATAACTTGAACCCACAATCTTAAAGTTAGAGATGAAAGACGCGGTCTTCAGGTTTTCTTGCCAAATGACTTAACGATGATGAATAAGCTCATGCCAACCCCCATGCCCATCAAGTTTATTGGCCCAACTAAGCGCTGGACTCTTTGGGCCTGGGCTTATCTAAAATAGTTTGGGGTTAAAAAAAAAGATCCTACCGGGAGTCGAACCCAGGTCGCTGGATTCAAAGTCCAGAGTGCTAACCACTACACCATAGAACCCGACATGTTGCTGTACTGTAAAAGTCGGAACTAATAGCAATACAAGCCAAGTAGCTCCCAAGTTACGAGTTGAGTTGGATTGGGCAGTGGCGCAGCTACATAGACCTAAGAATGATCACTGAACGCCTTTATCGAAAAATTATATAGTGCAGATAAAACATAACATGGTACATATACGTCAAAATAAAAACAACTTTTTTAGAAATCTAAAATAAAATTTTGAACACCCTTAATTCATAGCTTCGATATTGAGACCCTTTCTGCTAATAAAACACCACTTAGATATTTTTCTAATTGAAATTAATAAATAAAAAAATAAATTTAAGTTGTAATTACTAAATTGTACTTTCAATTCTCATCGAAAGTCTGGGAAAAAAATTTCACATCAAAAGTTTGGGAAAAAAAAAATTCACCATGATATAACTTTTGGAATCGAGTTAGTTAGAGCGGATAACCATTTTCTTTACTCAAACATGTCAAAGAAAAAGAGAACTTAAGAAAGGAAAAAAGAGATGATAGAAATAATATGTATGTGCATATTAATTCACTAATGTTATGTAAAATAAATCTTTGTGATTCAAACCCTTCCTTAAACTCTCACATATAACAAAAGCTTAATATACCGAACCACAATGTTATTCATTTCGGTTGGGAGTGAGGAATAAATTAGCCACGTTGTCCTGCATGGCTTCAAAGATAATAGGAAAAAATAACATAATTTCGAAGGCATGTATGTAGTGGCTGCTGAAATATATTGAGAGGACACTAGCCATCCAAAAAATCCTAAATTAAAGCTTCGTCCTCTTGTTGTCTCCCATTATTTTTCCTTTTCTAAATGTGAAAAGGTGGATATATACAGGATTAATCTTATCCAAAAAAACATGAAGAAAAGCCAATTACATAATATAAGATATAGTTCAAGATTTTGATCAATTCATAAAAGGTAGCAAAGTTGTTAAAAGAAAATTAATTTCTCCACATATATCAATTATCTTAAAGAAACAAACGTCTCTTCCTTCATCCCTAATATGATTAATTTGGAATTGCCCAAAATGATAGTTTTGATCTCTGTTCTAAATAATCAATTTTGGGCAAAATATGCACCATATCATATCAAAGTATTGTTACAGAACGCTATATATACTACAAGAAAATAGGGAACTTATCGATAATTTCTAGGTAATTCATCACAAAAAAGCTCCTAGCTAGTTCAAATTTTCTTATATACCATCACAAAATCAAGTTAGCACAATATTTCGGTTATTTAGTTTGAAAATTTTGTCTGTCATTAATTTTTTTATTTTCTAATAGTTAAAATATATACTCAAAACATCATAAATTTATTTGAAAACTCTTATATATATCGCGAAAGATGGAGGAAACAATTTATAACATATAGTATAAAACCACGAAATTAGATTCATTTAATCATATTACGTACTACACAGATTATTGAAGCAACGTAACCCACCTACAAGACAAGATAAGCCTACTAATAAAGCTTCCAAAGCAAATCATGTTCTAGTGATAATTTTCATCATCTACATACAGTACTGTAGTAAATATATTGTCCTTACAAAAATATATATTAAGGCAATAGGACTATATATAATCCGATTCTATAAATTATTATTGCCAAATGGCAAACATTAATTGGTCCTTCCATCATTCCTGGATTGATTTTTTGCTGATTAGGAACACATTTTGTTTTGAGAAAAAAAGACATTTCTATATTCAATAGCAATTTATCTTAAAAATATTTTTAGATATTTGTAAAATAAGTTATAACCACACAAACATCTATGAATTAATTCAAATAACATGTTTTAATGATTTTTTTTTTCTTTTTAAAACTTATTATCAGGTTAAATAACATTACATAAATTGAAACGAAGGGAGCAGTTAATCACTGGCAAGCTTAGTGCCCCTTTAGATTGAAAGATGAGTCGATGACATAATAAAAGCGTTACATAGGGCCCTTTGTAAAGATATAATTATTAAACACACCTCATTAAAAGGTGCTTTTATTTTAAAGAAATTGAAAGAGAAATACAGTATAGATCATAAATAGAAGTTCTCCACTAATGTCACTTACTATATAAACATGTCAAATGAGCCATCTTCATTCATTGACAAGTAGAACTACTCAAATATTTGCAAGTATAAGAGAGCTAAGGCAAAATATTTCTTTCTTTAGTTAAAAAAAAATGGCTGGATTTTCTGACCACTGGACCTTTGCATTTGGTGTCCTTGGTAATGATTCTTTCGTGTTGTCTTGCATTTTTTTTTAATCTTTGATACACAAAAAAATTAATTATCAAATGATTGCATATAATATTCTAATTTATAATTTACGTACATATTTTGCAGGAAACATAATCTCATTTTTCGTTTTCCTTTCTCCACTGTATGTCTCTTGTTCCTTAAATTCATTTTTATCCTCCTTCAGAGTGTTACTATACAGTAGTATTTCTTTTTTTGTGTCAATCAATTAATTAATTTGCATAATTATGCTTGTACAGGCCAACATTTTATAATATTTATAAGAAAAAATCAACAGAAGGTTATCAATCAATTCCATACGTGGTTGCTTTATTCAGTGCAATGCTTTGGATTTACTATGCATTTCTCAAGACCAACACCACACTTCTCGTCACTATTAACACTTTTGGATGCTTCATTGAAACTTTATACGTTGGCTTCTACCTTTTCTATGCACCAAAGAAAGCCAGGGTAAGGTTTTCAATACACTAGTACTTTCAGAATATCAGATCACCTAAAAGATAATTATATGTAACTGTTCAAAATTAATTTTTGACTTTGCAAATGCAGGTCCAAACTATAAAGCTACTTCTTTTATTAGTAGTTGGTGGTTTTGGAGCTATTGTCCTCGTCACTCAATTTCTATTCAAAGGAGCAATTCGTGCACAAATTGTTGGATGGATTTGCCTTGTGTTTTCCTTATGTGTTTTTGTAGCACCATTATGCATAGTGGTAAGTTTATACATACATATTGTTGAAAAATTTTAACTTATTGTATAGAATTTTCATACTATCAGATCACTTAAAAAATAATTATAGGTAACTGTAAGTCTATAATAAGTAAAATTGGTTATCTACAAAATAAGTCAGAAAACTTGTTACAATATGTTAAATTATGTACATCGATAATATAACTGGAAAATGATGTTGAATTTCTTATTTAATGCAGAGACAAGTAATCAAAACAAAGAGTGTGGAATACATGCCGTTTCTCCTCTCTGTTTTTCTAACTCTAAGTGCTGTTATGTGGTTTTTCTATGGCCTTCTATTAAAAGACTTCAACATTGCTGTAAGTTCTCTTTAAACTTTCATTTCCTACTTACAACATATACGCTCTCTGTTTTAATTTGTTTGTCTTAATTTTTTTTAATCCATTTCAAATTTTTTTTGGCAACTCTTTAATTTCAATTTATCACGTGACCTATTCAAGATCACAAAATTAAAGGACATTTTGAGTATATTCTATATATCTATGATTTAAGATCATAAGATTTGAAAAGTCTTTTTTACTTTCATAATAGTCCGTATCAAGTCAAAATCAAACAAATAAATTTAAACAGAGAGAGCATAATTATTTGAACTCAAGAATTAATATATATTTTTTCTTTCTAATTTTTTGGTTGAATAGATTCCAAATGTGTTGGGTTTCATCTTTGGTATCCTGCAAATGATACTCTATGTGATGTACAACAAAAAAGAGGAAGTTGTTATAAAGGAGCAGAATCTTCCAGAGCTAAAAGACCATGTTATAATCTTAGAGGATGACAAGAAGAAGCTTCCAGAACTAAGTGAAGAGCAAATTATTAACATAATGAAACTTGGTTCACTTGTTTATTCAGAGAAGAATTATGGAAATTTAAATGAGGTTGCTAAAAATGACAAGGTTGTTTCCAAGCTGCAAACTGTGGAAGCTTGACACTTTGTAAATTTGTTTGGTAATTTGTAAATTTGCAAGCATCTTTATATTAAGCCAAATACAAGGGTTATTGGCTTATTTTGATTTGTATTGTATTGTATTTACATAGTTAGTGCTTAATTATCAACTGTAAATTATGTTTGCCCATTAATATTTCAAGCTCTAATTGTAGTCACTTTCTCATGATCTCTTTTATAACTCTAGTACTTTCTTACACGGCCAGACTTTTCTATAATCATATTTCATTATAACGACCTAGTTTTATTTGATATCAACTTTCATGTTATTTTATATTATAAATTTCTCAACAAGGCTTATAAAAAAGAAATCTCTATAAGCTATAACGGGTAAAATATATTCAGACAAATTAAACGACATAGTTATAAAGATATTTAATTGTTTATATTGAGAATAAATAATTTGTTACTATACTTTGTACGATTAGCACACTGAACATTATTAGATCATAATCTCATGTCATGGTTTCTAAACGGAAGATTATTAATATATTTCGAATCAACTAATCAAGATGGAAAGGAAACTAGAGGGGAATAATACTGGATATATAATACTTAATACTCTTACTAACAAGGGAAAATTTATTTATATTTAAAAATATGTTAACTGGCCTCGAGTAATAAGTAATTCATTTTTTTGGGTAGTTAAAGCTATTTTACAATATCTTGCATTTAAAGGTTTTTCAAAATAAACAAATTTTAATAGTTTTTGCACAAATAAACTAGTCAATCCACGAAACGTACATTAAGAGGCTCCTCTCCAGTGATGATCTCTCATGTTTCCTCAGTGCTACCTTGTATAGTTAACATGTGTTTATTCAATTTTTCATGGACTAGATTAATTTTCTTGATCAAATATCATTAATCATGGTTGTTACTAATGACCATGATTATTAGTAATTCTCTCTCCTCTCATTCCTTTCTCAATCAACAGAGCAATCAAACATCATTTGTATTAAAATTACATCAATATTTTAATGTTTTTATATTTACATATGAACAATTAGGGAGTGTCTCAAAAGAGAAAGACTGAAATGGAGTGATTAGCCCCAATTAAAGATTACAGTTATAAATATCACAAGAAAAAAGAAACCCAAAAAATAAATGGAGAATTTCACCAGAAAAAAAGTATGTGGGAAAATATTTTCCCACCCATTTTTTGTGCCCTCTCCAGATCCTTTAGTTGGTTTTTGCAGAAACTCCAAATTGAAAAAACTGATGTTACGAAGAAGACAACAAAGCTTTGTGGATCACCATTGTGACCAAACCAAGCTTCAAAGAAGTAGCCTCATGGGTTAGATTTTTAAAATTTTATAAACCAAGTCCATCCTTTGAATCTTGTCTTCTTTTATCACAGTGTGAAAATAATGGAAAGAAAAAGCGATTTGTTGTTAACAAAGCAAATTCTTTGCTGATTGAGAAAATGTTTGTTGCAGAATTAAGCTTACTCAGAAAGAAAGAGATGAGAGATGAGAGATGAGAGAGGAGAGAGAAATTAATGATATTTGATTAAGAAAATCAATCTAATCCATTAAAAATTAAATGAACACATGTCAACTATACAAGGAAGCACTGGGAAACATGAGAGATCATCACTGGATAAGAGCCTCTTCCCTAAATATACTTTATGGATCCGATTTTTTTCCATTTTCCTTTTCTCCATTTTCCTTTTCTCCATTTTCCCCAAGTTTTTACTTTGATTGAAGACATTTGGCATATGGGAAAATTAATGGCTAAGAATTAATTAATTAAATCGATTAAATCAAGGTCTAATCATAATTTAGATAGTTAATATTTCATAAGCAAATTAATAATGTCATAATTATAACAATATATTATCTTGTCAGTAAATACATAATAAACTTTTCTTTATTTTCCTACTTTTTTTTCCCAACGAGTATCTATCTTTCTACCCTCTTTTTTTCCCAATTAAGTTAATCTTTGATTCAAATTTTCTGTGGATCTTTCTCTTTAAAATTAGCTATCGTAGAGAATTGTATTGACAAACAATTTAACTTATGATTTTTTCTTTTTAAAAAATGGAAGATAAATGCGGCTTAGGAAAAAAATTAGGAAGAGAGAGAAATGTTTATAATATTTTCATGAATAACATAATATACTGATATATTTGTGGCATTATTAATTATTTGATGAAATATCAATTATCTAAATCATGATTAAAATTTTGATTTAATGAATTAAATTATAGTCATTAATTTTTTTATATGCCATGTGTCTTCAATCAAAGCAAGAACATGAAGAGAAGAAAAATGAAGAGCAGATCCATATTTTATTATAGTAAGATTTTATGAAGAGTAAGTTCGAGCCTTTAGTAGAAAAATATTTTAATGTTTCTTCTTTGCATGCAATTTAAAATTATGGACGTGATATGTACAGATAGATTATAATAGCAACATGAATAAAGCTAAAACCCCCAATTGTGCCAGCCTTTCTAAATTCAACTTTCTTTAGATCATATATTTTGCAGCCTGTCCTCTTTGTTGGAAGTACACATTGGAGTTTTGATTAAATTTGGATTAGGCATCGCAGGGTTCATTCGAGGGTGACTCTCTCAACAAGATTTTTTTCATACTCAAGCTAAGGCTCGAACCCGAGACCTCTAATTAAGGGTGAAGAAATTCACAACTGTACCACAACCCATATTGGTTTGTCCTCTTTGTTAACGCCTGTTATTGATATATATATATATATATATATATATATGAGAATCTTTCGTCTGATAGATTAATAACTATTGGACAATTGATTCCTTCTTTAAAAGGTGATTTGACTAATATTTGGATTCCTCTTAAATGAACATAATTCATTTTTTTCCTTTTCTTTTCAGGAATTTTTCTAAGGATTTGATCTATCATATGTCTGGTTAATAGGTTTAGTTTATGTTTTTGTTTGGGTAACCTCTATAACCTTTTCCATTTCCTGATATTCTCGATAGGAGATTTTTTCTCTTTCAAACATTCTTGGTATCCTACTAAATAGGTTTTCTTCTGCTTTTAGGTTTAATTTTAATCCTAGGATTTTTTTTTATGAATATCTCATTATCAAAGGCTGCTTTTAATCATTCTTTTGAATTTCTTTACTCATTTACTCTGATTCTGAGTCGATTGAGTATTCTTGGTAGAGTTCTTCAAAGAAGTCTTCACTTCCTATTGATTTTACCGATTCTAAATCAGAATCTATGTCTATTCTATCTATTTTTGAGATTTTTACTTTTTTCTTATTACACTTGTAACTTTTATGGCCTTCTTCGCCACAGTTATAACATTTGCATTTATCTGCTGGTTTTGTATTTCTAAAATTGTTCCTTTTTTTATAATACTTTTTTTTTGGTATATAATTTTGTTTAGAAATATTTTTTCTTTTGATTAATCCTTTTTTAATCTTTTTCCTTTTTTTAAAAGGTTTGTTTTCTTCGCATCCCCAATGGGTAGCTGCATTTGTATCTAGACAATAAATGTGTGTATTAATTCTTTTGGCTTTTCTTTGTATGTTATGTGTCATACATAGTTGACCAAGTCTATTGTTTAGAAAAGATATCATTTGTCCTAGAGTATCTCTTTTAGTATTTTCTTTATCGTATTCTTCTCTAAAATATTTGGCCCAAAAGCCTGGTAATTTTTGGTAATATTTTTCCAAATATGGTAACATTTCTTGATTACTATCAAAGATTTTATAGTAATATTCTTCGAATTCACAAGTGTATTCTTGAATATAACTCATTTTGCAAATCTGCAATTATTCTAATTGCTCCTTAGCAATTGTTCTAACTTTTTCTCTATTTTCTTTTACATTTCCTTCTCCTCCTAGGAATTCTATGTTGTGAGTATTTAGTATAATATTGTATGGTTTGAT
>JAJOOH010003976.1:0-16435 GCA_029582605.1 Solanum gracilifrons
GTCGTTTGAAGTTGACCCAAGTAGAATCTTACATCAAAACTTAATCGATAAGGAAACTTCAAGAACACTTATCAAGAACTCATCAAGAAATTAAATTGTTCAATATTTATGGATAGATTCGCAAAAGAAACTCATGATTGACGTGTGGGTGAGCGGACCCAACACTATGGAAGCTTACATACCTCAAAGAATTAGCTGGTTCTTGGCGAAATCTTGAATTTCTTGAACGAACGCTTGAAACTTTGAACTTTTTCTCCTCTTGAATCTTTTCTCTAAAACCCTAAATGCTTTTGGGGATGAATGAAACTAATTTTAATCAGTTTAGACTCCTAAAACCTTACTAAAAATGCTTAAATCCGATTGGGTAACTTTCCTTAATTGGACAACCCGACTTCAAACAGACATATCTCCCTCATACGAGCTCGAAAATTAGCAAACTCGGTGGTATTGAAAAGATAATTCCAAGACCTTTCATTTGATATTTTATGGGTCTCCTAACTCATCTTGTACTGAATGTTATAGTCATTTTAAGTTGACCCAAAACTTAGAAGAACCTAGGAATGACTTGAATGAATTCTCTTTAATTCTTTTTTTTTGAAACTCAAGGTACTATATGTAGTGACCTGACCTTAATGCTTAAGAAATTTAAATTCCTTGGTAAAATCCTATTCACCACGGAGGATGGTTCGAGTGTTAGTTCAAATTTTTTCTGGGGTGTTACAGATATATTGGTAAATATGTATATATTGGAAGGGATATTTTAGTCTTGAAAAACTAATTTTCTATTCTGGTTCTTTGAAAAGCATAAATTTTTAGTTTTTTCTCAACAATAGAAACACTGCTTCTGCTTCCGTTTAAAAGCACTTTCATTATTTTGTCAAACACTTAATTTTTTTCTCAAAATAAATATTTTAAACCCCCAAAAACAATGTCAAATAGACTCTAAGCCAATTCAAATCGATTTGAAGTATTACGAACCGGAGAAATTAAAATTACCAGGTCACCCACACAGTACAACAAAATTACACCCAACCCCACTCTCTTTCGTCTGTCAATTGACATTGTAAGGATTCACATGCATATGTTTCTTTGTTTTTCTTCTTCCTTTTTCCAAAAATCTCTTTATAATTTTTGTCTTTTTCTTTTTTAAATATAAAAATAAATATAATAACTAATTGTGTTTACATTAATAAAAATATAAAAATATTTATTAAGTATAAATTAATAAATTATAACAGAGAAGTGACTAAGAAAACATATTAGGAAAAATTACCTAAATAAATATTTTATTTTATCATAATTTTTAAAATTTTCTATCATTTAAAAAATTATAAATTCCCTCTCGAGTACATCCCTATCATCTCTCGGATACATTCCTATCAATTTATTTCTCCTCTCTCAAATTTATTTATTTCGTCATCTTGTTTTTTTGTTTGTCTTTCCAGTAAGTTCTCATGCATGTATTGCGTCATTTTTCTGACTATTTTTCCAACTCTTATTTATTTTGCGCTTGATAATGCCTCTTAGTCATTCGTCTTGAGTTTAACTCTATATATTGATTTGAATTTTTCTAAGAATATCACTGATTTATGCGTGAAATTCTTTAAAAATAATGTATTGTTTGAGAATTTAATGTAGGTGAGTCAATATTTTATATTTTTAATCCTAATACGTATTTTTTTTCACCTTTCACCAACTAATTAATGTGCAAGCTTGAATAAAAACATCATTTTCATCACATATTAATGTTTGCCCATTCACACAGCTGTATGTATTTAACTTTTACGTATAGTGGGTTCCTTGCTTTATGACCGGGGGCTGTACCTGACCATTAGGGTGGGTAAAACTTATCCGCACCGAGTTATACATCAATTTAATATATGCAAGATATGTGTTTAAATTTATAATTTATTTTACTTAATCTTAATCTATTAACATGTGTTTTACTTCATTAAATCACGTAATAATGAAAATTGCATTAGTTTGGTGTATACACTCGGTGTGGGTAAGTGTTTTCCTATTAAGGTTTATGATTATTGTTAAAAAATCAAATCAAATCGCAATTCAATTAAATTGATATTTGGTGTCGTTTAGTTTTAAATTTAAAAAATCGATACTATTTGATTTGATTTTGATTTTACAAAAAAAAAACCACATACATAATGAAATCAAACCGAGAAATTATTTATAAGTAAAATATAGATATTTTGTTAAATTTTAATTAGCTGAAGTTTTTAACTTTACCATATTTTTACGCCAAGCATGAACTACCAAAATTTTCCTCACTCCTCTATATCAATAGACAAGGTGTCTCCTATTTTTTTTTTATCACTCTCCAAAAAATGAGCTTCTCTAATATCCCTTCCACAACTACTAGCCGCTTACCTGAGAATTATGGATAAAAAAATTCAATGAAATGCTCAAAAAATATTTATTAAGTATAAATTAATAAATTGGAACAGAGAAGTGACTCAGAAAACATATTAGAAAAAATTACCTAAATAAATATTTTATTTTATCATAATTTTTAAAATTTTCTATCATTTAAAAAATTATAAATTCCCTCTCGAGTACATCCCTATCATTTCTCGGATATATTCCTATCAATATATTTAGTCCGGAACCAAAAATGCAACAAATTTTTTCGAAAATTCCAAAAGGGCAACTCAATTAATTATGAAACCAAAAGGGCAACAATTTGTAACGGCGTCTAAATCAGGTTTTCTAAAACGAGGCGCGAAATCCTATGAGCCTTACAAGGCACAACAACCGTTTAGCCTTGTAAGGCTCAACCGCCCATGAGCCTTACAAGGCGCAAGGCTGTCAGCGCCTTGCAGGCTGTTTTTTTTTTAAAAAAAAATTGCTTTTTTTTTTCTTGTTTGTTATAAGTCTAATAATAATAATAATAATACATAGTTGTTGATATGATGCATATAAAACTAAACGTTTTGAAAAAAAAATATACATATAAAAACTATTTATATATTTTTTTCAAAACTTTTAGTTTTTGATTTTTATAATGTATAGTTTTTAATTAATTTTTTTAAAATTTTGTTTGTTTGTTATTTTAATATAGTATTTTTTAACTATTTTTTTTTATCACTTTATCTAATAGTTTTTGACTACTAATTGAAGTATTTTATTTTTTATTTTCGTTGAAACATATACCGCGTGAAACTTGTACAATGTTGATTTAATTCAACACTGTAAAAATAAATTACGCAAAACTACAGTGTTGATTTGATTCAACACTGAAGTTTCACGTGAAAGTGAAAATGTGTAAGAACTTACAAGGCTCAAGGGACAAGTAGTCTTGTGAGTTTTTTTTTTTTTTTAATTTTGTTTTTTTCATAACTTTTAGTTTTTGATTTTTATACGTATAGTTTTTTTTTCAAAACATTTAGTTTTATAAGCATCATATCAACAACTATGTATTATTATTATTATTAGATTTATAACAAACAAGAAAATAAAGCGCAAAATATCTTCTTTTTTAAAAAAAATAGCCTGCAAGGCGCTGACAGTCTTGCGCCTTGTAAGGCTCATGGGCGGCTGAGCCTTACAAGGCTAAAAGGCTGCTGCGCCTTGTAAGGCTCATAGGATTTCGCGATTCATTTTAGAAAACCTGATTTAGACGCCGTTACAAATTGTTGCCCTTTTGGTTTCATAATTAATTGAGTTGCCCTTTTGAAATTTTCAAAAAAATTTGTTGCCCTTTTGATTCCGAACTCCAATATATTTCTCCTCTCTCGAATATATTTATTTCGTCATCTTGTTTGTTTGTTTGTCTTTCTAGTAAGTTCTCATGCATGTATTGCGTCATTTTTCTGACTATTTTTCCAACTCTTATTCATTCGTCTTGAGTTTAACTCTATATATTGATTTGAATTTTTCTAAGAATATCGCTGATTTATGCGTGGAATTCTTTAAAAATAATGTATTGTTTGAGAATTTAATGTAGGTGAGTCAATATTTTATATTTTTAACCCTAATGCGTATTTTTTTTCACCTTTCACCAACTAATTAATGTGCAAGCTTGAATAAAAACGTCATTTTCATCACATATTAATGGTTGCCCATTCACACAGCTGTATGTATTTAACTTTTACGTATAGTGGGTTCCTTGCTTTATGACCGGGGCCGTACCTGACCATTAGGGTGGGTAAAACTTATCCGCATCGGGTTATACATCAATTCAATAAATGCATGATATGTATTTAAATTTACAATTCATTTTACTTAATCTTAATCTATTAACATGTATTTTACTTCATTAATTTACGTAATAATGAAAATTGCATTAGTTTGGTGTATACACCCGGTGTGGGTAAATTTTTTCCTATTAGGGTTTATGATTATTGTTAAAAAATCAAATCAAATCGCAATTCATTAAATTGATATTTGTGTCGTTTAGTTTTAAATTAAAAAAATCGATACTACTTAATTTGATTTTGATTTTACTAAAAAAAACCCACATACATAACTAAATCAAACCGAGAAATTATTTATAAGTAAAATATAGATATTTTGTTAAATTTTAATTAGCTTTAAGTTACCATAATTTTACGCCAAGCATGAACTACCAAAATTTTCCTCACTCCTCTATATGAATAGACAAGTTGTGTCCTATTTTTTTTTATTACTCTCAAAAAAATGAGCTTCTCTAATATCCCTTCCATAACGACTAGCCGCTTATCTGAGAATTATGGATCAAAAAAATTCAATGAAATGCTCAAAAAAAGCAAAGAGATAATATCAACCCTTCCGAAACGAGAGCCTCATCATCCTATTTTTGATTGCTGCCAATATGATGGTTTTTGGTATCATTTAGCCTCTTTAGAATCAGCACTATGTATGCAACAAAACTTCAAGGCTCAACCTTGTGATATTTTCGTTTGTAGTGCTCCAAAAACAGGTACTACTTGGCTTAAAGCATTAACCTTTTCCATTATCACTAGACATGATGATGACTCTACAAATAACCCTTTATTCACTAAGGTACCCCATGCATGCATACCCTTCTTGGAAGGTGATTTTCTCTCTAATCCTAAAATTATTGACATGGAGTTGCCATTATTAGCCACACATCTTCCTTACTCCATTTTACCCAAATCTATATCAGATAATTGCAAGATAATTTACATATGTAGAGAACCCAAAGATACATTTGTTTCTTGGTGGCATTTCACACATAACATCGAAACTAGGAGTCTTAAAGTACCCCTACTTACACTCGATCAAGCATTTAAGTGGTTTTGCCAAGGGAAATCAATGTATGGATCTTACTGGGATCACATGTTGGAATATTGGAAAGCGAGTATTGAGAGACCCGAGAGAGTGTTCTTCATCAAGTACGAAGATTTGAAAGAGGACACGTTGGGTTATGTGAAGAAGTTGGCTGATTTCATGGACAAACCCTTCTCTGAGGAGGAACAAGAGCGAGGTGTGCGTCAAGAAATTGTGGCACGCTGTAATTTCAAAAATTTGAGTAATTTAGAGGTGAATAAGAGTGGGAAATATACAACAGAAATTACTAAAGAAATTAGTAACAATCTATTTTTTCGAAAAGGAGAAATTGGCGATTGGAAGAATTATTTGACCGAAGAAATGGTAAAATACATTGATGACATAACGCTACAGAAATTTCAATCTTCAGGCTTGACCTTCCCTTAGCTTCTTCAATAAGGAAGAAGCACATTTCAACTATATATATGCGTTTGACGTACTTTTTGGTTTCCTTCATCTTTCGTCTTTTTTAATTATTTTTTTTGTTATAAGTTCTCATGTACCGTGTCTTTATTTCGAGTGTTATTCCATTTCTTGTGCTTGATTTAAATCAATAATTTTGATTATCATTCCTTCATTTAGTTTGTATCGTCACAGAAATTATATTATCAGCGGCATTGTGGGATAATTGTGAGTAGAGCTGTGAAAATGGGCTTAGCTAATTGGGCCGGTCCAATCCAATTCCCGTTATTGGGATAGGGTTGGAATATGATTTTTCAAGCTCATCCATTTAAAACTAGGGTTTATAAGCCCTTGAGGCTTGATCGGGGTCGGTCCATGGACCAAAACTATTTATTTAAGGATAATATATAGAAATCTCACTAGTTTATGAGCTAATTCCTTAGACGCACACTATGTTGTAATAGTATGAATCTTACTAGATTTTTGTGCATCCAGATACATGTATCTCGGGATACATGGACTCAAAATTATGTGTAATTTGTTCTAGATACACTCTATCCAAGTGAAATCACAATGTATCCAAACTATTGATGAATTTGTTTTTTATTCAATTTGCCATAGTTTAAAAGTATTTTTTAAAAACATTTTTTACTATTTTCTTTTAGAATTTGAATGTACTTTTATACGCTCAATTTTCTACAACTAATAAAATTATCCAATTTAATTAATTTAGCTAAAATATATACCATGAAGAACCTTACCAATCAAACTGATAAAATATAAAGTTATTTGAAATTTTGAATGTATACTCACAGCGAGAACAGCAAACATTTTGTCACTGTCCATCCAACCGTAATGTGACAAAGACATGAAAACTTCCAACAAATATCTTTCTGCGTATTTTAAAAAATATCACTTATCAGTATGACTGTCAATATAGGTCAGATAATCCATTTTATAATTTAGAAATGAGCGGCATACATAATTTATTTATCTTTTCATGTCCATATTCCTAAGCCAATTCAAATCGATTTGAAGTATGACGATTCAGAGAAAGTAAAATTACCAGGTCACTCACACAGTACAACAAATTACCCCCCATTCCACTCTCTTTCGTTTGTCAATTTATTTTTTTATTTTTTTCTATCCGGTGTCCGAAGCCCACAGTGGAGCTTCGACTAAATCCGGATCGCGCTCTCCAGGGCCATTCGGGGAATTGACATTGCAAGGATTCACATGCATATCTTTCTTCCTTTTTCCAAAAAATCTCTTTATAATTTTTGTCTTGCACTTGATAATGCCTCTTAGTCATTCGTCTTGAGTTTAACTCTATATATTAATTTGATTTTTTCTAAAAATATCACTGATTTATGCGTGGAATTCTTTAAAAATAATGTAGTGTTTGAGAATTTAATGTAGGTGAGTCAATATTTTAGACTATTTTTAATCCTAATATTTTTTTCACCTTTCACCAACTAATTAATGTGCAAGCTTGAATAAAAACATCATTTTCATCACATATTTATGTTTGTACGTCCATTCACATTTCACACAGCTGTATGTATTTAACTTTTAGGTAGTGGGTTCCTTGCTTTATGACCGGGGCCGTACCTGACCATTAGGGTGGGTAAAATTTACCTGCATCGGCTTATACATCAATTAAATACATGCATGATATGTGTTTAAATTTATAATTCATTTTACTTAATCTTAATCTATTAACATGTGTTTTACTTCATTAAATTACGTAATAATGAAAGTTGTATTAGTTTGGTGTATACACTCGGTGTGGGTAAGTTTTTTCTTATTAGGGTTTATGATTATTGTTAAAAAAAAATCAAATCAAATTGCAATTCAATTAAATTGATTTAAAAATTTGATATTTGGTGTCATTTAGTTTTAAATTTAGAAAATCGATACTATTTGATTTGATTTTGATTTTACTAAAAAAAAACCCACATACATAACTAAATCAAACCGAGAAATTATTTATAAGTAAAATATAGATATTTTGTTAAATTTTAATTAGCTTAGGTTTTTAACTTTACCCTTTTTTTACGCCAACAATAAAATTTTAGCCTATTATTAAAATCCTAAGAGCAAGTCCATCAAAATCCATTACTTTAGTTTTTACCTACCCTACCTCACATCAGATAATTGCACTTTCATTAAATTGAATCACTTTGTTCGTGGAATAATAATTTCAGTATTGCTTAATTGAATCCACAGTAGCTTTCCGATGAATTTTTCATGTATTAGGTGTTTATTTCTATCAAGATCAGTATGCCCTCGACAAATTTACTACTTTCAAATAAAAAAAACCAACAAAAACTGAACCAAAACGACACTAACCAAATCAATGGTTGTTTTTTCATTTGGCTTAGTTTGGTTTTAGAAATTTAAAAACCGACTGAATTGGTCTAGTTTTGATTTTATCCAATAACCGATTCAAACTGAACCATGAACCTTCTACTAACCACGTTTTCCATATGTCCTGCTCAATTATTTCAAAAAAAGAAAAAGACTTAAATATGTCATTGAATTTTGACAAAAGGTTGATCAATATCATCCATTAACTCATCTATGTCATTTTCGTTTGAGAAAAGACTTATCTATATCATTATTTGTAAAATGAAAATATTTTTAGATTTGCAAAATTATTTTGGTGACACGTGGTCAATTATGATTCGGCAACGTTATTAATTAAATTATTTTTTAAAAAAAATGGAAAATGTTCAAATATGTCATCGAACTTTGAGAAAAGTTTATCTATGTCATTTGTTAAAAATTTGGTTCATCTATACCATTTCAGTTAACAAAATTCAATGGCATATTTTAGTTTTTTCCCTTTCAAATTGAGCAAATCATATCTATAAACAAGATAGTGAAATGTCTAAGCTTACCTCTCTCTCTTGTCTCTCTTTATGTATTTGTAAAATCGTGATAGCTAATATTAAAAATAAAATATAGTAAGAAATTATCAATATTATTTATATGTTTTAAAAAAGATATGTAAAAGTGAAAAACTATTTTAAAAATATTTGACAAGTAAAGTGAATTGAAGAATTTGGAAATATAAAAATAACTTGAAATAAGTTAAAAATGATTTAAATTAAAAGTTATTTAAGTTTGACTTAAAAATAATTTTTTTAAGCCAACTTAAAGGGGCTTGAAGTATTATGAACCGAAGAAAGTAAAATTATCAGGTCACCCCACAGTACTTTGTTATGGGAAATCAATGCTCCGTGCCAAATAGAGCTTACCTATCGCACCTGGCTTTCTCCGGCAAGCTTTCTATCGTAAAGCCAAAGACGTCCCAAGACAAGGTACAATTATTGAAAAGGGGACATGATCAATAGAACCTGACTGGATCCGGGCTGGAATAGTGGCGCCCATTCTTACCCAATTCCAAAAGGATTCGCTCAACAACCCTCACCCCACTCTCTTTCATCTGTCAATTCACATTGTAAAGATTCACATGCATGCGTTTCTTTGTTATTTTTCTTCCTCTTTTTTTTGAAAAATCTCTTTCTAAATTTTGTCCTTTTCTTTTTAAATATAAAAATAAAATAATAACTAATTGTGTTTAGATTAATAAAAAAATTTGATTAATTATAAATTAAATTACAACAAAGAAGTAACTAAGAAAAATATTACGAAAATTTATTTAAATACACATCTTATTTTATTATTCTTTTTAAAATTTCTTACTATTTAAAAAATTACAAAACCCCCTTTAGGATAAATCTATATACTCTCTCATATACATTCTTGTCCCTCTCTCGGATACATCCATTTCCTTTCGAAAACGGCTATATTCTCTCTCAAATATATTCACCCCCTCTCGAATACATCTATAAGTTATATATCCACATATATCCTGAATAGTAATATATTGCGACCTATGTATCAATATATCTATTTATGTATTCAAAGTCATTTAATTTTAAGAGATTTTATAAAAAAAATTAAAAATAAATATATAATATAATTATCTCGTAACATTATACTTTATTAGTCTGACGCAACTAATCAATTAAGCAATCTCATCCGTCTATGATTTGACCAAAATTGAATGATACGCTCATACCAATTCCATTAGAATAAAATATGTTTGCTAATACTAATTATTTTTAGAATTGATTTAAAAAAAGATTTTTCTTAATGTAACCTGAAAGTCATTTATTAATGAGTAAAAGGACTTACTTGCAATATACTAACAAATTTCTCCTTTCTTATACTCCCTCCGTTTCACAAAGAATGACCTGGTTTGACTTGGCATGGAGTTTAAGTAAATAAAGAAGACTTTTGAATCTTGTGATCCTAAATTAAAGTTATATCAAATGTACAAAATTGCCCTTAATCTTGTGGTCTTAAACATGCCACGTGGAATGCAAAAAGTAAAATGTTACCAAAAAAAGGAAAGAGTTCATTCTTTTTGAAACTGACTAAAAAGAAAAGGAGGTCATTCTTTGTGAAACGGAGGGAGTATCAACTAGTAAAGGTAGCCCGGGCATTGCCCGGGCCTAACAATGAAGTACTCAAATTTAAGATTAACCAGAAAGTTGCTCTGCAACTAAGGGGAAACAACAGCTTGAAGAGTCACAAAAGAACCTACACAATTTTATGAGAGTTTTAAAGAGTGTCTCTTTTTTATCACATCTGCATCTAATGTGCCAAAAAAAAAAAGAATATTACAATGTTGTTTGGTGGAAAGAAGCATGGGGCTCATGAATCACTTTATGCAAGAAGAAATTTCTGGTTCTGAGACTAAAATTTCTGAGTATGTTGAATGATTCGGGTAGTCCTTCCTCCTGAAATTGATGATGTTTACGCTACACTTCCTCTTCAAATTTATGGCAGTAATATGTATCAGTGGAAGAGAGGGGAAACGTTCACCATTAAAGATTACATTAAAGGGGAATATACTTTCTAACCCACTCAAACATAATCTTTTTAATAAATTGGTTAGGCAAAATGAGTTAATGAAATCATTAAAATTTAGGGGTTTTAAAGAAAGGAAAAGAAATAGTAAAAAACGCAAAGTTAAAAACCCAAAAGATACCAAGAAGCCCAGACTCAAATATAAGAGGATTTCAAATTAAAAGGGGGGAAGAACTAAACGAACCAAAGTTGTTGCACACAAACGAATTACAAAAAGGGTAAGTAGAATTGGGAATTGAAATCAAAGTAGCAAAAAAATTATTGTAAAGTATGCTCACCTGAAATAGGATGCAGATGTAAACTCAAATGAAGTGCAAAGTTGACGACAATGAGAACTTTTGCCGAAGTTTGGAGATGGTGGCGACGGTACTTGTTGGTTGGCAAAATTTGCAGCAGAGCTATGAGTTCATTGTATCTATTTTAGAAAGAAACCTAAAAGATCAAAGATAGAAATTTTGATTAGGCACACAATGAATTTAATTATTTTTTTTGTAATATCACAATCAACAATACTAAAGTATATAAAATTCCAGATTCTTGAAGAAACCTCAGAACATGTCTATTGCACAGTTAAATACAAGGAAAATCTACAAGTTAAGATCTCACATAGCACGCTCGCTAAGATAAGGCAAAGGTCAGTGATAGAAACAACTACAAATTCAACAAACTAAAATCTAGTATAAAATAGCAGCTGAAACGGGAGGAGTGAAGAAACCCACAAAATTTGTGAATACAAACAAATCCAAAAAGAATAAGAGGGCAGATGTTTGTAGACGAAGGGATTAGATGGTAATGTTTGGCGGTGGCAGTACAATTAATAGAGAGAAGATAAGAAATCACCTGTAAAGTGAAGTATTTTTCGGTGCTTCACGTGAAATGTAATGTTTGTGTTATATTTATCACCATAAGGCTATGGAACTAAATTACATTCTTGATGGTCACATTGATGAGAATACTGGACACCCTTTTGTTCCTTACACTTGTAAGCAGTTTGGTTTCTTGGATAAAGTTGTCACTCCCATTTATATGACAATTAAAGGTGAAGTTGAGAGAAGTAGAAATGGCACTGCTCCTCATTCATCTTGGAGGAATTATGATGATATTAATGAGTTCTTTTGAGTTTGCTAAATTTTGGTGAATGAATCGCTTAAGGTAGATTCTAATTTAGTTGCTAGGATAAAACTGATCAAAACTACGTAGTTTAGGAGTTAAACGACGTAGTTTAGGGGTCCAACACATAAGGAAAAGACCAAACGACCCTTGACTTAAAAACTGTCAGAGCCAACCGACGGACTGACTGACGGTCCGTGGACTGACCACGGTCCGTCCGGTCAACCGTCAACTGGCTTCAGAGAGAGTGGTCCTAAAGGTCTCAACCTACGGACTGATAGACGATCCGTAGACTGACCCATGATCCATTATGTCAGTCCGTCGATCGACTTTAGAGACCAGGTTCTGATGCCTCGATCCACGGACCTAGATCATAGTCTATGGTCTGACTTACGGTTCGTGAGTCCGGTCGTGGGTCATGCCTTAGAATAATTTTCTGGGAGGGGCTACAGCGGGTGAACCACAGACCACCAGGACGGACCGTGGGTCACCCTATGGTACGTGGGTGGCAACTGTGGGTTGTTGGTTGATCTATTTTTCAGATACGGAGTGTTACATTATCTCTCCCTTGGGAACATTCATCCTCGAAAAAAGACTAAACTAGCTGAAGATGGAGGGAAAGAGTTGCAAACCTTACCATTAAATACTGGAAACTGATTCCTGACTGAACTAAGTTCCACGAACATGCAAATACACTGAAAAATGCAAGACTGACTGAAGGAACAAGGTACTAAGACTAAAGCTACGCATGAATGACTGAAAAACTGAAGAGGAACTATTACCTCAAGCTGGAATAGAATCGGAAGGAAAGAGATGAGGATACTTGGCCTTCATGGCTACTTCTACTTCTCAAGTAGCTCCCTCTATGGATTGACTCCTCCACAAAACCTTCACTGAAGTGACTTCTTTGTTTCACAACCTTCGAACCTGACGATCAAGAATCTCAACTGGCACATCCTTATAAATGAGACTATCCTTCACAGCCACACTTTCTAATGGTACTATGGATGCTGGATCACCCACACATTTCTTTAACAGCGAAATGTGAAAGACTGGATGCACTGCTGCTAGTTCTGCTGGCAACTCTAACTCATAAGCCACTTTACCAACTCTTTTCGAAATCTTGTAAGGGCCTACATATCTAGGACTGAGCTTCCCTTTCTTGCCAAATCTCATCACCCCCTTCATAGGTGACACTTTCAGGAAAACCCAATTACCAATTTGGAACTCTAAGTCCCTTCTCCTTACATCTGCATAGGACTTTTGGAGACTCTGGGCTGTCTTAAGTTTATCTTTAATGAGCTGAACTTTTTCCATAGCATCATGAACCGAATCTGGTCCTATCAAGGCTACTTCACCTACTTCAAACCATCCAACTGGAGATCTAAATCTACGCTCATACAATGCCTCATAAGGGGCCATCTAAATGTTGAAATGATAACTATTGATGTAGGCGAACTCTATAAGAGGAAGATGATCATCCCAACTACCCTTGAAGTCGATCATACAAGTGTTGACACCAAATTTTGGCCCTCCACAATATAAATTAATCATCGAGCTTCATAAATTCCCAACGATTTGAAAAAATTGACTTTATAAAATTCAAAATATTTTCCGAGTCATTTGAAGTAATTTAGTCATTTTTTATAATTTTTAACTAATATATATATATATATATATATATATAATTATGTATATATTTATTACATTTTATGAATATTCGAAAATCGTCTCAAAAAATATTTTAGTTTTACTTAAATAGTTGGTTGATTGATTTAGTTAATAAATACTTATATTTTCAAGTAATTAGTTTATAATTAAGTTAATTATTTTATCTTGTTAAGATTAAGAAGCTCATTAATTAATTATATTAATTCGTCCTATTTAATTATTAGTCGAATTTACTAATTAACTCAATTCGTCTAAATCCTTAATTCAATGGTTATAATTGCAATCAATTAGGCCAAATTCTCAATTCAAGTCTAACCCTTTATTGTAATTTTAATTCCCCTTTCCTACCTCCCTTTAAACTCATTTGTAAATTCAGTTTTTTGGGCTTTTTATTTCGAATTTCCAGACCCATCATCCCATCTTCCCAATTTCCAATTCAACAAAAATATTCCCAGCCCACCATACAACTACACCGAAACGACCCCTGCTTCGTTCTTCTTCTTCTTTGCAAATCCGTGACAAACCCAAAAAACTCAATCCGAAACCAGTCGCATTCGAAGCCCAAATCGCTCAGTCCAGCAAAATCGCAACCCGAGTCCAGCGTACCCAGCTCGCGCGTTGCCCTCTCCGTACGAAGATTCTTCTAGGTGTCCCGATCTTGCACCCCCAATCGTCCTTCACTCAATTTGGACGACCATCATTCTCAATCCATTGAGATTTTGTACTACGGACAGCCGTTCAACCTTATCTCTTAAAAAAATTCGAATTTCAAATTTGGAATTGGTCTCAATTTCCCCCCATTTTCCAACCTTAAATCTCCTCTATTTAAGGCTTCTTCTTCTTCAAGGTTTAAGGTTGGAGACAGTGAAAGGAAAATACACAAGAAATAATTGAAAATACAAGCATAGATAGGAAAACAGAAACATATTTAAGGGTGAAATTCTCGACCAACAAATAGAGGAGTTTTTAGTTTTAGAGGAGAGAGACAGAGAGCTTGTCTTAGAGACAATTTTGGTTACCGAAAACAAGCGGATTTTTAGGCGGAATTTCCGACCAAAACAGAGCTCATCGGAATCGGAGCTGTGGTGGAAGTTTCCTTATCTTTAAGCATGTTTGTCTCAGTTTGTTGCTCCGAAAAAGGTATGCTCCTTGTTTCTTTATTATTGTTGTCCTTGTTTTAGCTTTAGCTTACTATTCAACAGTTGTTTTTGGCTAATGTTTCCATGCTTGTTCAACTCTGGATCGCTATTTTTAGAATAAGTGTGTTTGTGATTATACATGCTCGTCTCTATTTGTTTTGATTCGAATATGATTTGAATATATGTATTTGTTTTCTAGGTGCTTGATTCTTAAAATAGATTATGTCTTTGAATTTTCTTTTTATGGTTTAATTCCTAAAGAGGATTTTCTGAAATAACACCATAGCTTCTTGATTTTCTCTTTAAGTGATGTGTTTCTATTTAGTAAAAGTCCCTAGAATCTCGAAGGACTTAAGTCTCACTTTTCAAAAGGTGGGTCGTGCTCTGTGTCATGAATACATGGGAAATCTCAAATTATAAAAATAATAAAAATAATTAGTGTCCTTGCATTATAACTTCTTTGTGCTAGTTGAATGGATTATTTTTAATGCTATGTTTGTTGGTTGCTTTAGTTCTAGACTCGTATTTAATCTATTTTCAAGAGTTATCTCTATGTGCTTAATTGTTTTTTTTAAAGTTAATTAAATGAATATTTATCTAAGTTGGGTTGCTTTTTTCAAAATTTATTATGTAGTAGTAGACCATGTGCTCATTTATGATAATATTCCATATTGATTAGTTTATGTTATGTTGAATGTGCAATATTTGTCAGTTGATGTAACTTGGCGTGTGACTTTGATATGGCGCCACCATGTGACTTAGTTTTATTAAATAATGTACCGTGTGAATACTCGTTCTCGATAAAATGTAGTAAATTTTATTAATTAGCTTGTTTGTTTAGTCAATGATACCATGTTTTGTCTTGTATCTTATAACAAAGTTAATTATTTTATCTTGTTAAGATTAAGAAGCTCATTAATTAATTATATTAATTCCTCCTATTTAATTAATAGTCGAATTTACTAATTAACTCAATTCGGCTAAATCCTTAATTCAATGGCTATAATTGCAATCAATTGGGCCAAATTCTCAATTCAAGTCTAACCCTTTATTGTAATTTTAATTCCCCTTTTTTGTCTCCCTTTAAACTCATTTGTAAAATCAATTTTAATTCTAGACCCATCATCCCATCTTTCCAATTTCCAATTCAACAAAAACATTCCCAGCACACCATACAGCAACACCAAAATGACCCCTGCATAGTTCTTCTACTTCTTCGCAAATCCGCAACAAACCCAGAAAACTCGATCCATACCAGTCGTGTTCGAAGCCCAAATCGCTCAGTCCAGTAAAATCGCGACCTGAGCCCAGCTCGCGTGTCGTCCTCTCCGTACGAAGAATCTTTCAGGTGTCCCGATCTTGCACCCCAATCGTCCTTCACTCAAATCAGATGACCATCATTCTCGATCCGTTGAGAATTCGTACTATGGACAGTCGTTCAACCTTATCTCTTAAAAAAATCGAATTTCAAATTTGGAATTGGTCCTGATTTCCCCCCATTTTCCAACCCTAAATCTTCTCTATTTAAGGCTTCTTCTTCTTCAAGTTTAAAGGTTGGAGACAGTGAAAGAAAAAAATACAAGAAATAATTGAAAATACAAGCATAGATAGGAAACAGAAGCAAATTTTAAGGTGAAATTCTCGACCAACAAATAGAGAAGTTTTTAGTTTTAGAGGAGAGAGACAGAGAGCTTGTCTTAGAGACGATTTTGGTTACCGAAAATAAGCGGATTTTTAGGCGGAATTTCCGACCAAAACAAAGCACTCCGGAGCTCATCGGAATCAGAGTTGTGGTGGAAGTTTCCTCATCTTTAAGCTTGTTTGTCTCAGTTTGTTGCTCCAAAAAAGGTATGCTCTTCGTTTCTTTATTATTGTTGTCCTTG
>JAJOOH010003977.1:0-18224 GCA_029582605.1 Solanum gracilifrons
AGAAGGATGAATTCTTGTCTTTGGAGCAAGGTGGTATGTCTGCAGTTGCATTTGAGGCTAAGTTCCATACATTTTCTAGATATTCTACCCAATTGGTGACTACTGAGGAGGAGAGGATTCACCTATTCGTCAAGGGACTAAATTCTGAGTTACATGTATTGTCTGTTCACAAGACTTCTGCAGGATTTTTTTTTAATGAGGTGATAGATTTTGTAAAGAAAGTGGAAGGATTTAGACATTATGGGCATGCCAAAGCTTTGGCTAAGAAGTCCAAGAACACAGGTAACTTTCAGGGTTCGTACTTCAGAGGTTCAGATAGGTCGACAGTTGCAGCCCAGCCAATTAAGTTAGCCTTGCCAGCTTCTACAGGTAGTTACTCGGGAACTCTAGAATAGAATTTTATTCAAGTTAGCCTGGGAGTTGCACCTTCGGTAGGCAGTAGGCCATCTTTTGATCGCACTTGTTCTAATTAGGGGAACTTGGGAATATGAGGAGAGATTGTTCCCAACCGCACAGGTTGGATTTCGCGTAGCAGCAGAATAGAGGAGTGGTACCTGCGGGCAACAATAATAATGGTAGAGGACGTCCACAAGATGGGTGAGTTGGAAATCAGCGAGGCCGTAGAGAAAGGGGAAATGGTAACATAGGTAGAAGAGCAGTGCAGCCAGGCAAATAGGTCGCTCGTCATGAGGTTAGGGCTCAGTGTTATACCTTTTCGGGCAAGACTGAGGCTGAGGCGTTTGATGCAGTGATCACATGTACTATTCTTGTCTGTGACCGGATGGCTACTATCTTGTTTGATACCGATTCTACTTATTCATATGTATCAGTTCAGTTTGCCTTGGGTTTTGATATGATTTGTGATATACTTGATGCCCCCATTCATGTATCTACCCAGTTGAAGAGTCTATCATAGTCACCAATGTGTATCGTGCTTGCCCTATTTTGTTTATGGGTTTCTAGACTTGGGCTGATTTGGTTATTTTGGATACGACTAATTTTGATATAATCTTAGGCATGACTTGGTTGTCCTCCTATTATGATGTGTTAAATTGTAATGCTAGGTTTATGACTCTAGAGATCCCCGGTCGGGAAAGGTTAGAGTGGGAATGGGTGTAAAAGTGATGCGCCGCGAAATCGTGGCATAATTGATGCTTAATAACTATGAACTAATACTGGAATTAAGTGAAATTTTAGATTATTTGATGAGTTTGTTAAATGTGTAGGCAGAATCTGGGTTGTATAGAAAAGTAGAAAAAAGAAGCAAAACTGATGTTGACCAACAGTCCGTGCTTGAGCTCGTGAAAGTGTGGCAGTGCTGGGTCTTGAGAAGATGAAGTGCAGGAATAACTAAGTGAAGACCACGGAGGGTTCTACGTGTCGTAGTCCTCACCACAGACCGTGGTAGCTGCCGTGAAGATGAACCAGTGTGAAAGCAAGAAAGAGTTGAAAGAAGGTTGAAACCCAAGTGAAGACCACGGGCGTCTTCATGGGTCGTGGTCCTCATTGCGGACAGTGGTAACTCTCGTGGTGCATTTTCTAGTGACCAAGTTTGAAGACCCATTTTTGGGAAGCTCCAAGGCAAGACCACGAAGGGCTTCACGGACCGTGAAGCCCTTGACAGGTCGTTGTAGTGGTCGTGAAAAGGCCCGACAACTCAGTTCTAATTCGATCAGGACTCATTTTAAACATTCTATTTTGAATTACTTTAGGTCATTTATAAAATTATATTATTGACTATCTTACGTTTGAGGTCGAATAAGAGAGCGTTACTCTTAGCTTTCGATTTTTGGATTTTTAATTATTGCTATCAGTTGGAAATTCAGATTTAGACTATCAGATTATCAAAGTGATTGTTAATTTGCTAAGTACTTTCGTAAGTCTTTCTCAATAAGTTTTCATCCCTAATTACTAATTGTTTACGTGAAAGCATGAGTAGCTAAATACCACGACTAGAGTTGTGGGATCCATAACGAAGTTCTAGTTATGATTTCGTAAAATGTATAAAGGGCAGTTTGTATTTACATTCTGTAGTTTTTAGCTTTAGATATCATTGTCATCTAGTGAGTGCATGCATTAGATGAGCCTGTAACTGGTATTTTTTTGAGAGAAAAATACCAGTTAGGAAAAAAATGAACTAAATTATCCAATTGGAGTTAAAGCTTGAGTTCTAGAGAAAAGATCTTTAACACCATATCATTTTAAGTGAGGGTCAATGTTAGTAACACTCTAGGGTCGAGAGAAAATGAGTGATAATTATCTGATTTGACTGAGAAGTGTCAGATAAATTTAACTCACAATGATTTTGTAAACATTGATTTGCCTGATGCTCAATTACGGAAGAACACTTGAACTAATGTTATGGTGAACACAAGCCTGCTTTATCTTAATTGACTGAATCAACCTTACAACGAAATAGTTTGTTAGTCGCGAATGTAGATTTTGACTGCAAGTTTGGTAATTGCAAGATTCAAAATTAACACACATTTCCACCAAACCTAATTTACTTTCCGTTGCTATTTGTTTAGGAGATAATAACAACATTCGAATAAACAGGACAGGAAAACCTTATCTGTAAAGAAATTCTCTATGGGATCGACCTCAACTCTAGTTGAGTTCTGTATATTGGCATCGACCGTTTATATTTCTTATTTGAAGTGTAAGTTAAGACGTATAAATTTTTGGCACCGCTGCCGGGGAATTTCAATTCAGAAGTGTTTTACTAGCTTTTATTCGATTGTAGTTATATTTCCTAATTTTACATTTTGTTTGGTGTTTGTGTCTTTTTCCGGAGAGTCAAAATATGCATGCCCAGCACTAGAAGCAAAGGAGCCCCATTGCTTCCTTACCACCCTGAAGTTCAGAGAACTCTTCGAAATGTGGTTAATGCACACGAACTAGAGGTTCAAAGACACAGACTGGGACTAGAAGCTGAGATTGATGCTGCAAGGAATGTACATCAAACTGCAGAAATCAATCAACCTAGGCCAGTTGTCCAACAAAATGCTGGAATCAATGAACCTAGGGTAGTAGATGAGAACAAAGGGTTGGAAGGAGTAGTCCATCCCCAGTGCCAACCAATAGCCCCAAGGGGTAGAGCTCAACATCCAGCTCATATGATGTATGAAGAAGATGATGTTGACTTGGATGGAACTGGAGCCATTGAAGCCATCGTGTTACCTGCACTACCCCCAGGTGTTAAGTTCACAATCACCAACACCATGATCCAATTGCTGAACCTGGAAGGTATGTTTAGAGGTGCAGCTGGTGATGATGCAAGCACTTGATGAATTTTGTGGCAATTTGTAAGTCACAAGAGATTCGTGGGGTCAACTAAATAGCAATGAGGTTGAGGCTGTTTCCATTGTCTCTTACTGGAGAGGCGACTAACTGGTTGAATGAGATGCCAGATGACTCCATCCAAACTTGGAATGAGTCGAAGGAAGATTAGTACACACAAGCAGCTACTAGGAGAGGAAATGTATGATACTTGGTGGAGGTTCAGCCAAAAGCTGAAGAAATGCCCCAACCATGATCTTACCGAATGGCATCTTAAATAGGCCTTTTATAGGTCTCTGAATTATGTTACTAAACTTGTTGTTGATGCAGTTTGTGGTGGCTCATTATGAGGAAGTCATTTGTGGAGAGCATGTAACTATTGGATGAGGTCTCAAAGAAAAATAGAGCATGGTACACTACAGATGCAGAGGTAGGAGAGCTTGGGTATACATTTGAGCTTTCAGCTGAACAAAGGAAGAGAGAAGAAGAAATGGACAAATATATGGCACTTATGAGGATACAAATAGATCTGCTCACAAAGCACATTGTCGCCAAGTCTGAATAGGTGAATGCTGTGGGACAACAAAATAGGTATGAGGATCAGGATCTTGACCTTGATGAGGAAGCTAATTACATGGGGAATCAAGGGGGTTTCCAAAATTATAACTCTAGAAATTAGGGTTACAATTCTAGAAACGCAGGTCGAAACTATGCTAGGGATGGTTAGTATGATAGGCCATCAAATAAAGATCAAGGAAACTGGCAAAATAGAGAGGGATATAGAAATTATCACAGTGGTGTTTATGTGCCCCCATGCAATAGAAATCGGACATGTGGTAGTTCCAGCGGATCTAAGCTGGAAGATATGATGGCTAAAGTACTCCAGAAGGTTGAATCAACTGAAGCAGGGGTAAAAGAAATGAGAGGTGATTTCTCAAGCATAAGTCAGTTGGTGGACTCTCACACCACCTCCATTAAACAAATTGAGCAGCAGTTGGGGAAACTCTCAGCCTCACTGAATCAGAGGAAGAATGGATCACTACCAAGTGACACCATTCAGAATCCCAAGAAGGACGGGCACTTCATGGCCATCACCACCAGGAGTTTTAAAGTTCTTACTGACCCTATGTTTGCAGGTACCAAACATGAACAGGTCTTGGAGTAAGCTGGCAGAGATGAGGATGAAACCGTACAGGTAGATAACTTAGAGAAGGTTCAACATAAATCATAACCCGCGAGAGGAAAAGAGAAAGAGGTCAAGGAAAACCTGCCTTTACAGCAGATTACCAGACCACCTCCTCCTTTCCCTCAAAGGCTTAGAAAGAAAGCTGAAAATGGGAAGTTTACAAAATTCATTACCATGTTGAAGCATCTTTCAGTAAACATTCCACTGGTGGAAGGTCTGGAGCAGATGCCAGGATATGCCAAGTTCATGAAGGACTTTGTTACAAAAAAAAGAGCTGTAAGTCTTGATTTTAATAATGATGTTCACCATTGCAACGCCATTGCTACCGGATGTTTCATTCAGAAAAAGGAAGACCCAGATGCATTCACTATTCCATGAACCATCGGGTTAATCAACTTTGCAAAAGCGTTGTGTGATCTAGGAGCCAACATTAACTTGATGCCACTAGCCATCTACAAGAAACTGGGATTGGGATTCCAAGACCCACAACAATGAGGTTGATGATGGCTGGTAGGTCAGTTAAGCAGCTTGTGGGAGTCCTATGTGATATACTTTTAAAGGTCGACACCTTCATTTTTCTGACTGACTTCGTGATCTTGGATTGCGAGGTAAACTTTCAGGTCCCCATCATTTTGGGAAAACCATTTTTTGCAACAGGGAGAGCCTTGGTAGATGTTGAAAGAGGTGAGCTGAAGTTCAGACTTAAAAAGGATGAGGTAAAGTTCAATATTTGTAGGTCAATGAAGAAACCCAATGATATGAATTTGGTATCTGCAATAGAGGTGGTTGCTAATGAGGACATGAGGGTACCCATAGAAGAGAGGATGGCTATTGAAACCTTAGCTGCAGTGCTGATGAACTTTGATGCTGATTTTCGGTCTAACTATATAGAGACCGTGAATGCTTTGCAGGGTATTGAAGCACACTTGTATGCTCCAAAGAAATTGGACCTGGACTTGAAAAATACTACTAGCCCTCCAGCAAAACCATCCATCGAGGAGCCACCGGTGCTGGAACTAAAACAGTTACCCAGTCACCTCAAGTATGTATTTTTGGGTACTAATAACACTTTACATGTGATCTTGCCTGCAGATTTAAATAAAGAGCATGTTAAGGGGGTGATCACGGTGTTGAGAAAGTACAAAAGGGCCATGGGTGGACCATTGCTGATATAATTGGAATACCTCCGGGTATATGTACCCAGAAGATTCAGCTTAAGGAAGATTGCAGCCCATGCATTGAACACCAGCGAAGGCTAAACCCACCTATGCAAGAGGTGGTTAAGAAATAGATATTCAAGTGGTTAGATGTTGGGGTGGTTTATCCCATTTCTGACAATCAGTGGGTCAGTCCAATGGAATGTGTGCTTAAAAAAAGCAATATGACTGTGGTGGCAAATGCCAAAAATGAATTATTCCCACAAAGACCAGTCACTGGATGGTGAGTATGTATGGACTACAGGAAGATCAACAAGTGCACTTTAAGGGATCATTTCCCCATGCCTTTCATAGACAGATGCTTGATAGGTTGGCAGGTCAAGGGTGGTATTGTTTCTTAGATGGATACTCTGGCTACAACCAGATATCAATTACTCCTAAAGATCAGGAAAAGACTACCTTCACATGTCCTTTTGGAACCTTTGAGTTTAAACGCATGTCATTTGGACTATGTAATGCACCAGTGGCATTCCAAAGGTGTATGATGTCTATCTTCTCGGACATGGTTGACAACACTCTAGAGGTATTTATGGATGATTTCTCTGTAGTAGTTGATACTTTTGATGACTGTTTGTTGAATCTTAGCAGGGCTTTACACATAAGGGGATAGAGGTCGATAAGGCCAAAATTCTAGTGATTAAAAAGTTACCTCCGCCAATCTGTGTGAACGGTGTTAGAAGCTATCTAGGCCACGCCAGATTTTATAGGGGTTTCATCAAGGACTTCTCCAAAATTGCACACCCTATGTGCAAGATATTGGAGAATGAGGTGAAATTTGTCTTTAATGAGGCATGTCTCAACGAATTTGAGTTCCTAAAGGAATAACTGATTTCAGCACCAGTGATCATTGGCCCAGACTGGTCGAAGCCATTTTAGGTAATGTGCGATTCTAGTGAGACTGCATTAGGAGTTGTGTTGGGGAAGAAGCGCAACAAGATGTTTCATCCAATTTACTATGCTAGTAAGTAGGTGAATGGGGCATAGAAAAACTACACAGTCACTAAGCAGGAACTATTGGTTGTGGTCTATGCGTTTGAAAAGTTACGAGCTTACCTGTTGGGCACTAAGGTGATAATTCGTACATACCATGATGCCCTGAGATACCTTATGGAAAATAAAGATGGCAAGCCTAGGCTGATCTGGTGGGTGCTACTTCTCCAAGAGTTTGACTTTGAAGTGAAAGATATGAGAGGCTGTGAGAACCAGGTAGCTGATCACCTGTCTAGGTTGGAGGGTGCAAAAAAGGAAGAAATTAAGCTTGAGATAGATGATACATTCCTGGATGAGCAGGTATTAGCTGCTACTCTTGACCATATTCCTTGGTTTGCTAACTATGCTAATTTTCTAGTTAGTGCTGTGATGCCTGAGGGGCTGAGATATCAGCAAAGGAAAAGGTTCCTACATGATGTAACCAAGTACTTTTGCATGAACCGTATCTGTACAGGGTGTGTGCTGACAACATAATTAGGCAATGTGTTTTGGAAGCCAAAATGTGCTACATTTTGGAGGCCTGCCACTCATCTCCAGTTGGTGGTCATCATGCTGGACCTCAAACAACCCACAAGATACTTCAGTGTGCGTACTACTGGCCCACAATTCATCAAGATGCAGTGGACAAAGTAAGGAGTTGTGATGTGTGCTAGCGGCAATGAGCCATCTCTCGAGGCTATGGGTTACCCATGACACATATTTTGGAGTTTGAATTGTTTGATGTGTGGGGTATTGATTTGATAGGCCCCTTTGTTAGTTCATATGGGTAGATATACATACTGGTTGTGGTTGATTATGTGTGCAAATGGGTTGAAGTTGTTGCTTTACCTGAGAACGATGGAAAGAGTGTTGCTGGTTTACTAAAAAAGAACATTTTCAAAAGGTTTAGAACACCCAGAGCCAGTATCAGTGATGGTGGTTATCACTTTTGCAACAATGTGTTCAGTGCCCTTCTGACCAAGTATGGGGTAAAACAACACAAGGTGGAAACACCATATCACCCACATACCAGTGGACAAGTGGAGGTTTCTAACAAGGTGATTAAAGCAATCTTGGCCAAGACAGTTAATGCCAACAGGACATATTGGGCAAGGAAGCTGGATGATGCTTTTAGGCATATCAGACAACTTTCAACACACCTATTGGTATGTCTCCATATCAATTGGTGTTTAGAAAGGCATGTCATTTTCCCGTTGAGCTTGAGCATAGAGCACTCTGGGCATTGAAGAAGCTAGATATCAGTTGGAGCGAAAACTGCAAACTTGAGATTGGATCAGATCAATGAGATAGATGGGTTCCGTCTGAGAGCTTATGAGAGATCAACACTGTATAAGGAGAGGATGAAGCTACATTATGACAAGCATATTTAGAAAAGAATCTTCACTCCTGGTGACTTGGTGTTACTTTTCAACTTCAGACTTCATCTGTTCCCAGGAAAGCTGAGATCTAAATGGTCTGGGCCATTAAATGTAACATAGGTTTTTCAATCTGGCGCTATTAAACTAAAAAATGAGAAATGAGAGAGATTCAAAGCTAATGGTCAGCGAGTCAAGGCATATTTGGGTACTCTTGAGGATGTGAAGACTGTAGAGGAATGCAAACTTGATGAAGTCTGAGTAATCAAGTAACCTGCGTCGCGCCGCGACGTTAAATTGTGCGCTGCTTGGAAGGCAACCCAAGATGTAATTGTATTAGCTATGTTCCCTTTTGCCTAATTTTTCTTTGTTTTTATAGAGTCACTCTGTTCTGATGTGTGCAGGAGATAATAGGCGAAAAAATGTAGGACCTGGTGCAGACTGAACTCCACGGACCGTTGTGCCCTTCACGGGCACTTTCAAGGTCCGTCAACTTGAGGACCAGCCTAAGGAAGCTACTGGTAATTGCACGAAAAAGCTTCACGGTCCGTCAAAGCTTGTGCGGACCGTCTAGCCTCTCGTGAACCTCAAGTATGAATTTCAGTTCTAAGTCAACATCAAGGAAAGTTTCATGGACCGTGATGCCCTTCACGAGTAACTTCACGGTCCTTCTTCTGCCTCAGGTAAGTTTCTTTGCCAAGTCATTGTCACGGACTGGTTCACGGACCGTGATCTCCTTCACGGGCAATTTCACGGCCCGTAATCCACTACTCAGTAATACCAGTTATCCGACCCGACCCTCGCGTAACCCAACTCAAAATTAAAAAGTATTTATTCGATTCCCAAGTCCAAAGAGTCATTTTCTTCCTATTCTTCTCCTCCATAATGGCTATCTAAGGGTAGAATCGATTACCATTCATCAATAAATCCTACATCCACCCATGAATCGAAACCCTAGCTGCTCAATTGTGTAATCGTTTCAAGTTACTTCTAGATTTTGGCTTTTATCACTATTTCCAAGTAAGTTAATTTTCAATGGTTTGCAAAGTTCAATCTTGTCTACACCTATGTATGATGACTTCCATTTTCTTGAGTTTAGCATGACCTTGTAATGATTAATTTCTAATTGATACAAAATTGTAGTGGGTAAGTCGAATTGGGATGTTTTAGTTGTTCTTGTGTATTGGTCTATAACAGAGGGTCAAATTTGTTGGTAGGTGGTGAACTTTAGGTTAGTTTATTAAGAAGTAGGGTAAAGCTTAAGTTATAGGAAGAGCTTGCAATTGTGTAAAAATAATAGTTAAGTGCTAAAATTCGATGTTGGGAAGAAGGTAACTGACATATTTCCCAAAGTGTAAGATTACGACAGGTTGTACGAACCATGGAAGATACCACAGGCCGTGAAGCTTGTCGTAGACCACACTTGAAGTCAACCCATCCCTCAGTTAAAGTTCAGGGGTAGTATCATGGACCGTGGTGCACTCCACGGGCCGTGAAGCCGTCCGTGAACATCCCTTGGTGAAATGGTGAAAGACCCCTTGTGCACACTGATTCTATTTAAACTCCACGAGGGATTTCACGGTCTGTGGTCCATACCACGGCCCGTGCAAGCTCCCGTAGAGTTCCCTTGTTTGTAATTTTTATTTTTTTCTGTACTTAGTTTGTGCTCGTCTTTTGATTCTGTGGCCCTTCTCGATGATAGATTGGGTGATGGCATTCTTAAGGCAAGGCATCACGATGATATTACACAGGGAAAGTCTGAGTACCCGATAGTGCGTAATTTGACTGTGTTGATTACTAATGAGATCTCTATTTCTCAGGTACAATGGGTCCCAGGAGAAAGAATGCTAACAAACCTGCCCCCGTCAGCGCTTCACAATCAGAAGGTAATGAAGACTCTGAAGCGAGTGGGTCTGAGGTGCAAATAAATGTTACACCTTAAGATCACTCGCCTGGGGCTACTAGATCACTGGCAAGAAGAGCTATTCTCCAGGACTCTCCTCCTTAAGCTGAAGAGGGAGGTAGTAGTTTTGATAACGGGAAAAACTTGGGAAGTCAATCTAATGTTGTTGGTGGTAGCCACTCTGTGGATGACTCGCGGGGCAGTGCTGAATCTGAAAGCGGTTCTCAGGACGACAGAAGTACCTCACCACCTGTGGCTAATACAGAAGCTGAAACTGAAGTACGAGAGGAAGCAGTTAATAAAGAAGATGAAGAGGAAATCACCGATGATGATACCATGGTGATGTATGTGAACGCTCAGGAACCTAACCCTGAATTGAGACCACAACTGATTACCTGTTATCACTCCATGTGGACTGTCAAACAGTCTAAAGAGTTCTTCGACAACGACATTGTGAACAAAACTGGAGGCTTCAAGAATCGAGCAATCATGCCTGAGACTAGGGTAGTGGTAGCAGATATCAAAGCATTCTCGGACATCTATCAGATATTTCAGCTTCATCAGTTCGACTGGATGGACAATGCACCTGGAGAGTACTCTACCTACCTGACCAAAGAATTTCACTACTCTTATGCAGCGATTTTGAAGAATTTTGCTACGGATACGGAGACCACGAAACATGGGTAGAAAGAAATGGCTATTACCTGGGCTCCACTCAACGCAATTATAGTTCGGGGTAAATCAACAGACATTTCTGAAGCTTCGATTAACAGAATGTTGCACGGCCTAGAATACTACGCACCAACTTCAGTTGGTCTTTTCGAGGGCAAACATCATGAGGTGACAAGTTATGCCACAATGGAAGAACAAGACTCTCGAGAGGGTTTTACGCTGGATTGTGAAGCAGATTGCAATAGATGGGGAAAATGCAGTTTGGGTTACCACAACTCCAACACTCATTACTAAAGCTTTGCTGTCTTTTCTAGTAAGGGTTTGGTGGGCTGTCGTCTGGGAACAATTGTGACCGACAGCTAATGATAATACTTTGTCCCCTTCCCTGGCCTCGTTTGCGGCATGTCTTATGGTTGGTTACCTAGTGAATGCAGGACAGATTATAGCGACCGAGATGAGAGACAGGGCGCTGAATGAAAGAGCCACACTTTTATTTCCCTGTCTGATTAGGAAATTGTGTAGACAAGCATATATTCCCCCGAACGGGTTGGTTGATAGATGGTGTGATGCATTCAGAGTCATTCAAGTCTCCAAAATCAAAGAGGTTGCGAACTATCTCTTTGGTGCAAAATCTGCAACTGCAAGTACATTAGTTGTTATCCCTCACGTACCAATCGATATTCCACCTGCATATAAAGGCCCAACACAGGGAGAGTCATCACAGCTTTCCTCCTCAGATGCGCCACAACCTCCAGCTTCAGCCTCCCAGGCCCCAATTACCTTTATCACTATCCCTATGCTCTTTCTTGAGAAATTGGTTGCAGATCAGCGCCAAACCAGGACCCTGGTCGATCAGATTGTCAATATGATGCCTCAGTTAATAGAGACAAAAGTGATAGCTGAGAAAAAGGATATCAAAGATGAGATATGGAAGGAGCTACCGGTCTTAAAGGAAAAAATGGATGGTTTGGAGAACCTTGTTTAGGATCGATTCCAGGCTGCCGGTTCAGCAGATACTGAACAGTTCATAGTCCAGTTCGCCGAGATGTACACTCAGATTGCTAAGCTGGTTGAAAAGCCAGTACAGATGCCCACTCCGGTCATGTCAGAGTGGTTGATGCAGATGCTAACTCAGGAACCATCTACACAGTTAGTTGATGAGTTCTGGGGGTAGGCCCCTAAGAGCAAATTCAGCAAGATAAACAAAAAGGCTAGAGAATCTGATGAGGAGACACATGATGACTTAGCCAAAGAGGAAAGGTGGAAGGAAAAGAAAGCTCGTCGAGCATCAAAGAAGGCAGCTTGAGAAAAAGAAGCCCGGTAGCAACAACAGCGAGATGCAGCCTTAATTGCCGCGTTTGGTAGTGGAGCACTTGCTCCGGCTAGTGAGGACCAAACTGATCAGGTCTCGAGTTCTGAGAGTGCACCCATTGATAAAGGTGCCAATGCTGATCCGACGACCGGCGCCTAGAGCACTGTAGGTATGACCCCTCCTCATAGCTTGTGTGTTTTATTATTCTGTATCAACTTTGAGGGTAAAGTCCTTTTTATTTGGGGAGGGGGTGGTGACCAACCTGCCATAGCTGTTAGAAACAAAATAGAGGTTGTCTCTGTGTATTACTATTTTAGGTGTTTTGTGTGTTGAGCTGTGCAGTAGCCAATCTTTGAAAATTGATGACCTGAATCTGAGTTTGACTGTTAGGATCTTTAGATTACATCTTAGATATTGATATGTTGAACATGACTAATCTGACCAATCACTTGGTGAACCAAGAAACTAAAAAAGATGCAATCCTGTCTAGTGTGTGTGTAAGTTTTGATTGAAGTCTAACACTAGGAGCAGAAACTAGAAGTTGCCTAAGTAATCTTGCTTGAATCTGAGAATAACTAGATAAGAAAGGATCAGTAAGCCATTTTTGTTAAACTAGTAAAAAGCCAAAAATAAAAGAACCAAATGAAAAGCTTATCACTTGAACCCAATTTAAGCCTTAAATCAGTCTTTGTTCTTACCCAACATATATCATATCCTTGGTTCTCCGAAGGTACGATATCACAACTCAGGCCAAAAGCCTAAGTTGAGGGTGATTGCAATCCGAACAGAAAGAAAAATAGGAAAAGAAGGTTCAACCAGTGAGCTAAGTGCATATCAAAATTGCATAAAAAAAAGAGAGAAAAGAACAGAAAAAGAAGAAAAGAAAAAGAAAATGAAAATAATAGCTACTGGGTCGTGCGGAAATAAAGAAAAAGAGGGAATCACTCAGAAAAGAGTATGTGAAAATTAAATTTTGGAAAGCCAAGGGATTAGTCACTCATGAAACCAAATATCCATTCCCTAGCCCCGAGCCTATGCTACAAGCCGATAAAGTCCTACAGTGATCCTATTCATGGTGTTTCAAAGATAAAGCGTAGAAAGCAAGGGCAAGCCTATGGTAATTTGTTGTTAGTGTTAGAAGTTTATTGAGAGCGTGAGTGTAGTACTCAGTCTCTACAATTATGAGTGAGGGACTTCTTTGGTGTGAGGACGCAATGGTTGCATTTGAAAGTAGATTGTGTGAGCTGATAATTCGTAGGTATAAGCATGATTGACTGTGAGTAATGAGATGTCATGTATTGATCCTTACATGTTAGATTCAGAGGTTTGGGATACAAATTGTCCTTGAAATAGTTGTAGCGTGTTGTCATAAATCTGGAAATGAATTGAAAGCTGATTGTAATTGTTTCTCTCATCACTTGAGGACAGGTAATGGTTCTAAGTTGAGGGTGTTGATGTGCCGCAAAATCGTGGCACATTTGATGCTTAATAACTATGAACTAATACTGGAATTAAGTGAAATTTCGGATTATTTGATGGGTTTGTTAAATGTGTAGGCAGAATCTGGGTTGTATAGAAAAATAGAAAAAAGAAGCAGAACTAATGTTGACCAAGTGAAGTTCACGGCCAACTTCACGGACCGTTAACTTCTTTCGGTCCGCTATTGAGCTCGTGAAAGTGAAGAAGTGCTGGGCCTTGAGAAGATGAAGAGCATGAATAACCAAGTGAAGACCACAGAAGGTTCGACGGGCTGTAGTCCTCACCACGGACCGTGGTACCTGCCGTGAAGCTGAACTAGTGTGAAAGAAAGAAAGAGTTGAAAGAAGGTTGAAACCCAAGTGAAGACCATAGGCGTCTTCACGGGCCATGGTCCTCATTACGGACCGTGGTAGCTCTCGTGGTGCATTTTCCAGTGACCAAGTTTGAAGACCCACTTTCGGGAAGCTCCAAGGCAAGACCACGGAGGGCTTCATGGACCGTGAAGCCCTTGACGGGTCGTGGTAGTGGCTGTGAAAAGGACCAACAACTCAGTCCTAATTCGATTAGGACTCATTTTAAACATTATATTTTAAATTATTTTAGGTCATTTTTAAAATTATATTATTGACTATCTTACGTTTGAGGATGAAGAAGAGAGTGTTGCTCTACGCTTTTGATTTTTGGATTTTTTAATATTAATATCAATTGGAAATTTGGATTCAGACTATCAGATTATCAAAGTGATTGTTGATTTGCTAATTACTTTCGTAAGTCTTTCTCAATATGTTTTCATCCCTAATTACTGATTGTATATGTGAAAGCATGAGTAGCTAAATACCACGACTAGGGTTGTGGGATCCATGACGAAGTTCTTGTTACGATTCTGTGAAACGAGTAAAGGGCATTCTGTGTTTACATTCTGTAGTTTTTAGCTTTAGATATCATTGTCATCTAGTGAGTGCACATATTAGATGAGCATGTATCTGGTATTTGTTCGAGAGAGAAATACTAGTTAGGAAAAACTTGAACTAAATTATCCAATTGGAGTTAAAGCTTGAGTTCGAGAGAAAAGATCTTTAACACCATATTATTTTAAGTGAGGGTCAATGTTAGTAGCACTCTAGGGTTGAGAGAAAATGAGGGATAATTATCTGATTTGACTGAGAATTTAACTTACAATGATTTTGTAAACATTGATTTGCCTGATGCTCAATTACGGAAGAACACTTGAACTAATGTTATGGTGAACACAATCTTGGTTTCTCTTAATTAACTGAATCAACCTTACAACGAAATAGTCTGTTAGTCGCTAATCTAGATTTTGACTACAATTTTGGTAACTACAAGTTTCAAAATTAACGCACATTTCCACCAAACCCAATTTACTTTCCATGGCGATTTCTTTAGGAGATAATAACAACATTCAAATAAACACAAAAGTAAAACCTTATCTGTAAAGAAATTCTCTGTGGGATCAACCTTAACTCCCGTTGAGTTTTGTAAAATGACATCGACCGTTTATACTCTTTATTTGAAGTGTAAGTTTGGACGTATCAACAAGCCTACTCCAGCTAAGATCATATCCTTCATTCAGGCGAGGAAACTGGTGGGGAATGGATGTTTGGCTCATATTTGGGATGTTGAGGTTAAGTCTCCCTCTATTGAGTCCATTCCTGTAGTGTCTGAATTTAAAGATGGAACCCATACCCAAACTGTTAGTGTGCCGAAACGTGACACCCGATCCCAATTAGTTTGTCGGAACGTGACACCCGCTCCAATATATATGTCAAAATGTGACACCCGATCCTTGTTAGTGTGTCAGAACATGACACTCGATATATTCAACACAACCACAATAACAATCAAACTCATATGTACATACTCATAATCATACAGTCAAGTGTTGAATCATGGCATACATTTGTTCATTCATACACATTTCATTAGGTTTGATCAACAAGGCTTCATTCACATAGATACATGCATTACAATGAAGCAATTACCAACATACATCATGCAAACAAGAAATTAATTCATTACCTTCCTTGAAACCAAGCTTGAATCCACCTAAGGCACTTAAAGCTTTCCTTTTCAGATTCTTTCCGCTTTTTCTAGGTCTACAAACAATTAATAGAACACAAGGATAAATAATTAAGGTCTAATTTATCCAGATCATAAAAAATGCAATAACCTAAGACAAAAACTCTGATCCTAATATGCAGCTAGGGCTATTTTCCCACCATCAAATTCAGTCCAAAACCCTCCCCCAATAATAGTTAACGAAGAAATTAAGTTCTACGGATCGAAAAATGGATTAGGGGCATAAAATTCTTATCTTTAGTGCTAGAAGAGGTGGAAAACCTTCAAGAAATATCCCTGCGTCGTCTCTTAAAAGAAACTTGCAGAAAATAACATATTCGGGGTTTTAGCCTATGACAAAAGACTCATATGAGAAAACATAAGTAAACGAGCCTTTAAATTCTGACTTAAGTTGCGAAAGGCCACCATAGTTGGACCGAACACGCCACAGCGGCTATGCCCTGGCTAGAATAATCTCACCCTAGTGCCTTACACAGAGACAGAGAGTCAGAATTTGAGTTCCAAACCCCTATTTCACATAAAACCTTCAACCCATGATGTTCAAAGACTACCTTTTCATGCTAACATTAGTTTCGGGAGTTCCACTCGCCCGAATTTGATTCCATAAAGTCATATGGGTTCCTTAACGTCCTAACTATCTACTCATGTAACCAAAATCATTATTGAATCTCTCGTTCATTACTGGATTTCCCTAGACTCGCATGACTCAGATTTTGTCCAAATTTGGACTAGGCTAGGAAATTCCAAGTTACTACAAAAAGTTTTTCCATCCCCAATTCTTTCCCCGTTGGCTTTTCTATAATGACGGGAACATGTTGTTACAATATATACCAATTTACCCATCACTCGTCCTCGAGTTAAAAACTAGGAAAAATGGGCTAAAGTAAGATTAGAGTAGTACCTGAATCGCCGAATAACTTGGGTTACTTGTCGCGCATTTCCTTCTTGGTTTCCCAAGTAGCTTCCTCAACTGGATGATGCTTCTATTGAACATTCACAAACTTAATCTCTTTGGTCCTCCACTTCCGGACATCACGATCAAAAATTGCTACCGGTTCCTCCTCATATTGAAGGTCCTTGTCTGACAACACTGATTCCCACTTTATGATGTAATCCCCTTCCCCATGATACTTTTCCAACATGGACACATGAAACACCGGATGAACATAGTTCATAGTGATGGTTGTTAGTTAGGGAAATTCCCACAGAGATATGTTGTATTCTTATATACACAGAGTTTATTTTGTAATTTTATATACAAACAAAGTTTATTTTGTATTCTTGCATACATACAGAGTTACATTGTATTTCTAATACATTGAGTTGCTATCTACTGTTTTAAAAGCTTTCCACATATTGCATCTTTTATTGTTGCTTTATATTGAGTTGTGTATCCCGAGTTGAGTTGAACTATGTTTCACAGAGTCAAGTATCGTATTATTGAGTTGAGCCTTATTTCACTGACTTGAATATCATATTATTGAGTTGAGCCACTTTTCACAAATTTGAGTATCTTATTGTTGAGTTAACCCTATTTCTCTTAGTTGAGTTGAACTATGTTTTCTTGAGTTCAGTATCCTATTCTTGAGGAAAGATTGAGTTGAGTGAGTTTGTCTCTTATTTTGTTTGTTAAGAAAAAGGATGGTAGTATGACGATGTGCATAGACTATCGGTAGTTGAATATGGTTACCATTCGAAATAAGTATCTGCTGCCACAGATAGATAATATATTTGACCAGTTCTAGGGTACATCAATTTTATCTAAGATTGATATAAGGTCTGATTACTATTAGTTAAGATTAGGCTTGAGGATGTACCCAAAACGACAATTAGAACCCGATATAAGCACTGTGAGTTTTTAGTGATGTATTTTGGATTGACCAATGCGCCTACATCTTTCATGAGTTTGATGAATGGTGTGTTCAAGCTATTTCTAGATTCATTTGTTATTGTTTTGATTGATGACATCTTGGTTTATTCAAAGAGTAAGGAAGAGTATGTCGACCATCTTCGTATTGTTCTAGGTGTTCTTGGGAAACAAAAGTTCTATGCCAAATTTTCCAAGTGTGAGTTCTGGTTGGATTTTGTTGCCTTGTTGGGGCATGTAGTCTCAAGGGAAGGGGTAATGATATACCGTGAGTTTACGGTATTTCTAATACGTTTCACTTACTAGTTGTGTGTGTCGAAGGCCTTTTTATATGGGTTTTGATGTGTTTTTACCATGTTTTGCAGGAAAGACGTTCAAGTGCGAAAGTTTAGAGACAGCTGAAGGAATTGCAGAAAAAGGGCATCCACGGAGGTGATCTACGGACCGTAGGTCCATTCACGGTCCATAGGTTATGACCGACGATCAGCAGGCATGGTACGAAGGACAAATCAGGGAAATCTGACCAAGTGTGGAACCACGGTGCCCATTGACGGTCCGTAGACTGATCTACGGACTGTACTGTTGATCCGTAGAGTGAGACTGCGTGGGTTCCAGTACCTGATTTTTGAAGATTCTAAGTATGGAGCTACGGAGAGGATTAACGGACCGTAGGTAGATCTACGGTCCGTACTGCTGGTCCGTCGTTTGCTTTTGAAAAGCTGATTTTTAGATGCTTAAATATTTTCTAAGTCCCGAGTGACGGAAGTGACTTACGGACAGTAGATCCATCGACGGTCCGTAAGTCGGTCTCGTGAATTGAAGACGCGTACCTGAACAGAACTTTCCTTAATTTGTTTCCTTTTT
>JAJOOH010003978.1:0-25270 GCA_029582605.1 Solanum gracilifrons
ATTAATTAAAAAAAAACAAAAAAGAAAACAAAACAAAAAAAGAAGCTTCACTACGCACAAACCAAGCAAAAAAAACAATGCTAGTAGTGAGGTTCGAACTTGCATTGCAAGTGTGGCACGTCATGCCTTTTACCAATTGAACCATTTATCATTTCATTCAGTGGGTGGCAAAGCTAATATATATTAACATCTGATACATATATACATATATATACAGCAATTTTTTCGAAATCACTGGGTGCCGTGGCACCCCCACCCGTACCCTTAGATCCGCCCCTGTTTGTAGTAGTGGATCGGTTCTCAAAATATGCTCATTTCATACCATTGGCTCACCCATACACAGCAGCTCGTGTGGCTCAGGTATTTTTTTAGCAGATTGTTCGCTTGCATGGGATACCTGAAACTATTACTTGTGATAGAGATGTGGTTTTTACTAGCACTTTTTGGAAGGAACTTTTTCGCTTGAATGGTAGTAAACTACAATTCTCATCTGCTTACCACCCACAAACAGATGGGCAAACAGAGGTCGTTAACCGTACTGTTGAAATGTATCTTCGCTGCTTTGTTGGTACTTGTCCTCGAAAGTGGGTTGTTTGGGTCCCATGGGCAGAATTTTGTTATAACACATCTTTTCATTCGGCATTGCAAACCACACCCTTCAAGGTTGTTTATGGTCGTGACCCACCTCGTTTGCTTTCATATGTGCCTGGGACCACTCGGGTAGAAGCTGTTGAACAGGCATTGCTGGAACGTGATCACATCTTGGGTGATATCCGATTTCGATTACAAGCAGCACAACGAATGAAGGAATATTATGATAAGGGCCATCGTGACGTCGAATTTTCTCCAGGGTCACTTGTATGGCTTCGTTTACATCCTTACAGGCAGCGCTCTATGCGGCTGAGTATTCACAATAAATTGTCCCCCAAATTTTATGGTCCATTTTCAATCTTACGGCGAATTGGACAGGTTGCATATGAGTTGGATTTGCCAAATGACAGTCGACTTCATAACGTTTTTCATGTTTCCCTTTTGAAGGCATTCAAAGGCGACCAACTCCCACCTATTACAGAGCTACCAGCACTAGAGGACTGCCGAGTAGTTCCTTTGCCTGCTGCTGTCATTCGATCTCGTTTAAACCGTGGTACAAAAGAGATTCTTATACAATGGTCGGGTATGACAGAGGATGAAGCGACCTGGGAGGATGTAGACTGTTTTAAGCAGGCTTATCCATCGTTCGAGCTTGAGGACAAGCTCTTTCAGCATGAGGGGGTTAATGTTGTGGACGCATTTGTGGGAAAGACATATGTGCGACAGAAAGCCAAATAACTTGATTTAATTATAACGCTAGTAGTTTATTATTATTCTAGAATAGGAAGAATTTAATTATATTGTTAGTAGTTTTCTTATTAGTTTAGAATAGGATTTATGTTTCCTAGTTCCATAAAACTTCCTATTACTGTAAGAAGACTCCTATTTAAAAGAGGATTTGAGGAATAAGAAGTACACAGATTTTAATCAGAAACAAGAGATAGGAGTTCTCTCTTCCATTGAACTCTAAGGTTTCAGCTTCCCTTTGATGAACTGAATTCATATACAAAAATAGGTCGATCTAGGAATTCGAACAAAAGCAAGGGAAAATCAAAGGCAGTTGAATTTGATTTCCCTGTTCATCGTCCTGTGACTCGATCCTTCTCTAAGAATCCTAACAAGTAGCCTCCCTATATTCACCTAGCAGCAAAAGACTACAATAGCTAGAACTAGAACTTTGACTTATCAATTCAATGAATCAGTTAGCAGTAAAATCATAGCTGCCAACCCTTCGGGGTGGCCCAGTGGTTTGGGCTTGGGACTTCCATGTTGGAGGTCTCAAGTTCGAAACCCCTTGCCAGCAAAAGCAAGGGGTTTGACTTCTGGGTCGAGCTCGTCACACCGGGCTTGCCTAGTGCGGGTTACCTCTCCTATGTGGTTTGCGAGCTATTGCATAGGAGCGGGGGCTTTACCCTGTGCGCACCCAAAGGGTAGCGACTGCGGGTTTCCCTTGTCATAAAAAAAAATAAAAAAATCACAACTGCCAGGTGCAAGGACTTCCAATAGTATGACTGGACTCTTACAGATCTAATCCATTTAACGAAGAAGAAAAGCCGACAAAACATGGCAGAGGAATGGACGAAATAACTTAACAAAAGAAAAACTTAGAAAACAAGAATCTCTATGATGCCAGATTTTATCAAATACAAAGGGCATACCTACTATGGCGACAGCAAATATACGGTTGTATTGAACTCTACTACGACAAACACGTCTAACATACATTTATTAATTGTGGATGAAGGGGCTCTACCATAATTTGTTTGCCTTTCGATAACCAATTACTATAATATACTAGTGTAAATTAGCTTGAGAGTCGCACACTTAAGGGTCCTTCTCTTCTGATAACCCAAAAATCCCATGTGAGTTAGCTGGTCCAATTCCGGTTAGCTCACAGGTCAAAACTGGGGGAGTATCTGCCATACTATTCTACTTCCACTTACATACCATGCTCCTATTTTTTTGATGACCGACATACCATGCTCATATTCAGTGGCTCGGTTCAAACTCACATCCAAGTTGCATCCTTCTAACTGAACCAAAGCCCTAGGGCCAAAAATGCCATGTTTTTTGTCTCAAATCCTTCAATATCCTCTGGACATACTAATCAAATAGAAAACTTTCAGTTCAGATTGAAAGCAATTTAACTGTCGCGGTATGCTAGGATGTTCAAATTTTAAACTGATAAGAATTACAAGAGGCATCACCATTTAGCCATCCAACCACCATGCTAGTAACCTCTCTTAACATATTCTGGTCAGGTGTTTAATAGTTCCAAGACAATTCCATTAAACCCATCTTGTGTCATAATCTTATTTAAGAAGAAATCAATCCAGCAGCAACAACATAAAATAACCAAGTGTATTACCTCAATTGCCATTAAAGGTGGCATTTCTACTTGGGTGCAAGCCAAGAAGGTAACTACTTCACGATTAACTTGGAAAAGGTAATGCGTTGGTGAAGCAATCACCGGTAAATGCTGCAACAAGCCAAAACTTTTTTCAAGATAAACAGAACAAAAGTTTCAAACTTGGTCAAGCCAAAAAACAATTACATGTAAATTCAAGATCAAGGATCTTGATTTCTCTATACAGTGAGTTTTTAGCAACTTTAACTATAACATTGGAACAAATTACTCTTATGCCCCTACCTTGAAGGAATCACCTTGAGCAATTGACTGATCCCAAAACCAGGAACATATTGCCCTATCAACCCAGTGTCCAGTAAGCTGTTTTTCCAGCATTACCTCCCTACAGAGACATTGAATTACACAGATCTTTAGTAACAAACTTCAAATCAAATACCAAGTGATTCAATATCCCAATAAATACAAATTAAAAGGCAAAGAACCCCTTTTTCGAGTACGATGAATATGAATTTGACGGAAATTAAGAAGAAGAAGAAGAAGGAGGGAAGGATACCCAGAATCGGAGAGAAGAAAAATGCATTGCAACATAACGTTGCTTTCTTTACTCTGAAATGGAGTTGGAACCAATTCACCTCTCTTCTCTCTCTCTCTCTTCCTATATCTATCAATTAAATAAAAAATTAAAAGGTTTAATATGGAAAAAGAAAAATTAAGAAAATGACAAAAAAAGGTCCTTTATTGTTTGTTAATATATCAAAATAATCCCTTATGTATCAATACAACAGTTTTGATACTGTAAGTTTATCAAAAGTTTGCACTTTAGGGGTCCGAAATTGGGTGAGATAAATCTCGTTCTAATATCATGTTAAATTAGGTTTAAAAGTTAATTCATCCAAAAGTTAGCTCAAAGGGGAGGGTTGCTCAAATCTTATTAGGAGTCGATTCCATCTCATTAAGCATCAGTGTGATGTTTTTGATATTTCTTTAACAAATCATAATTGTATTTATAAAACTATCTATATTTTGTCTTAATTTAATAGTTAACATTGTGTGTATGTTCTACGTATTATTTGATGAAATTTTTTAAAGTGGTAGATCCTTCACAATATTACGGTAAGCATTGAGCTATTATTATCGAATTTTAAATTCAAAATGATGTTATGCTTGTCAAGGCTTTTTCGCTATTTAATTTGTTTTTATCAAAGGTTGATATAGATTATGCACATCTAATCAACAAGTTATTTACTACTTTTACATTATGATTCTAAAAACGAAGCAATAGTAAAAGATGACAATAAAAAATAAGGAAAGATGATGATAAAATATTTTATTTTTTATCATGATTAAAACCTTATTTTAATTTATTAAATTTGAATTATCAAAATTAAAATAAAACATAATGTACTTTCACCCGATCGATCCAATAAAAACTTGAAATATGGAGATCCGAAGGAAAAATGAGAAGAGGCCGAATTCCTAAAATCATAATCTACGACCGATTATCAATATATCCTTTTAAAAAGAGTATTAATTCCAAACGTAATGTTTCCTTCGACATGCAGCTGACCAATACTTTTTGTAAGATATATATAGGTTGGATACAACTTATTTGTATCATGAGATCTTTCTCTTTTTCTCATCGAAAAAAAATACTATAATAAATAATTAATTATAATTATTATAAGTTTGTAACTAGCTACGTTGTTTCTAGACTGTTATCTCTATATATCTTCAACGAACTCGATATCGGCTGCGTGCACTGTCTAATCTAAATTAACCACTCACGACAAATTAATGGATACATACATAGGATCGGAACTAAGTAGAACGACACATAACTACAAAACCTTAATATAGTTATTAGTTGAAAAAACAAATTGTAGTAATACCATATATATTAATGCCATGTGTCAATGCACAAAGAAATACACGTAGCGTAGCATGTGGCATCGCTCTGCGACACGTGTCTGTCTACCATCACAATATTACTATTAGTTAACTCTCAACGCTATCCGTTACAAGTTTTTTGGTCGGTGAAACACTTCCTTATGACAGTATCTCACTGTCCATGCAACCGCGTTCCATGCATGTACTACTACTATATATATGTTGACCCATTTTGTTATTACAAAAACAAAAAGATATATAAAATGGCTCCAGAACTTGAAAGTGGAACAAAAAAGGCTACTACTACTCAAAAGGATATAGAATTAGGGAGGGCTTATGTGACTTTCTTAGCAGGTAATGGTGATTATGTGAAAGGTGTGGTTGGTTTAGCAAAGGGATTGATAAAAGCTAAATCTATGTATCCTTTGGTTGTGGCAATTTTGCCCGATGTGCCTGAGGAACACAGGATGATATTGACGAGGCAAGGTTGCATAGTGAAGGAGATAGAGCCACTAGCTCCTTCATTGCAATCGTCCGATAAGTATGCACGATCTTATTACGTGCTCAACTACTCCAAACTTCGGATTTGGCAGGTAAAGTAGTAAATTACTATAATTGCAATGATTGTGGTTGTTTTTTTTTTATCGATGATTGATCGTTTTTTGGTATTGAATTGCAGTTTGTGGAGTACAGTAAGATGGTGTACTTGGATGGAGACATGCAAGTTTTCGACAACATAGACCATCTTTTCGAGTTGCCTGATAAGTATTTATATGCGGTGGCGGACTGTATATGCGATATGAATGGGGAGCCATGTGCTGAGGTTTTGCCGTGGCCCAAAGAGATGGGGCCAAGGCCGTCTGTTTACTTCAACGCAGGCATGTTTGTCTTTCAGCCAAATCTCTCCATCTATGTTTGTCTCTTGAACACACTCAAAGTTACCCCACCCACCCAATTTGCTGAACAGGTATATATGAAGTTATGTTTCTATACGGATTAAATCTGTGTATAATATCTTGTTAACAAACAAGATCTGGTAACTTGAAGAACAGAGTAACCAACCTGTTATATCTGGTTATAGATACATCGAAAACATGATAAGAGTTCAACTTCTATAAATTGATGGTTCAAGATATGTTTTTTTTTCATCACTTCAACAGCTATACATAGTCCTAACCGTTTCCTTTTTGTAGGACTTTCTGAACATGTACTTTAAAGACAAGTACAAGCCAATTCCTTACACATACAATCTGTTGCTGGCCATGCTATGGCGCCACCCAGAGAAAATCGAGGTGAACAAAGCGAAAGCAGTTCACTACTGTTCTCCAGGGGCTAAGCCGTGGAAATACACTGGGAAGGAAAAACACATGGATCGAGAGGATATCAAAATGCTAGTGACGAAATGGTGGGACATTTATAATGACACCACACTGGATCACAAGGCGCAGGGTCCTACAGTTGAAGCAAACAGATTAAGGGAAGCAGCCTTTTCGGATTCGAATACAAGTGCTCTATATATTACTAGCCCATCAGCTGCTTAGCTATATATATGACTGGCAATGATCAACTCTTCATGTTATTAGTTGTGGAGGGATACTGCCACTTGTTTTTTTTTTTTTTGGCAGGTTTAGTTTGGTGGTCCAATAAGTGAAAGTTTCTGTATTATTTGCAACCTATATAGTGTGTTTGAATCTTAGTGATAATTATGTAATCTCTGAACAGATGTTGGAACAGCACAAAATGGAAATTATACATACTCATGGTGTCTTTCAATCTTCTTTCCTTTTGAGTTTAAACTACTGTACCACAGCAGCAGCCAGCTAATGAGCTTCAACAGTAGAACCAACTATAGAGATACTAGGATATTCAGGTAAGATGAAATTCACCTCTTGGCCTACCATAGAAATATGGAGCCATGACAAGTTGGTGATTGTGCACAAAAAATGTTATTTGGGGTGGTTCTCAAAATTTATCTTACAAGCCATTATCTTGAAACAACATAGAAAAATCACATTGCTGATGCATTACCGAACCTGTCAACGAAACTTGCCAAATTATAGACCAGTCAACAACTTATGGCATATGAACTTGAGAAGCTCATCTCCCTAACAAAGCAACACGATCTTTCTGAACTGCCTGTGATAAATTTATGTCAAAGAGCTCACACCGAATTGGCATTTCCATTTCATAGAAAGGGTTCTTCAAGACGTAATCAGTGTATAATTCATAGATATACTTCAAGAGGGACTCCATATGCACAGCTCCAGGCTCACAGACCACAAAGAATTTTGTTCCTGTTAAGTAAATCAATCAAATCCTTTAGCTGGTTGGAGTGTAACCTGAATTGACAGCAGTGACTGAAGGGAAAAAGATTAAGAAGTTAAGATGTAAGATTGAATATCAAGTTAAATGTTCCATGGCACTCTCAACTCAGAGGCACTAAAACATTCGACCAGTCTGTCAAATATTTACCAAGTGGCTTCCCATGCATTATTGATTAGTCTTCCATCATTTCCGTTGACTTATTATACAAGTGAACAGCTTCCGTTGTTTCTTAAAAAATGAGCAAACAGCTGCCATCTTTACCAAATATGTTTTCCTGTTTTCAAATATTTCACTTCATTTCAACTTAGTATTATCCAAGGGAGAAACTTATTTCTCTGAGGTATGGTTTCAACACAAAAATACAAGGAGAATATCATCTATACAAGTTAAGATATTAGCTATGTTGTCTTCTTTGGATATTTGTTGTGGACTTGTGGTCTTTCTAGGAAACATGGAAAGAATGAGTTCATGAAAATGTAGTCTCATTCTTTTTCTTGATCTGTCCAACTTCAACAGATCATTCTTTGCCCTATTAGCCTTGAAGCAAACAACTTCAACAAGGCTATGAAAATTGAATCGGCATCATGTGCAAGCCACAACTCATTATAAAACAGATCAAGCAGCTTCTTTGAGCCTAATTAGTCATATTATTAGCCTATAACTTATAGGCTATCCAATCAAAAAAGAAGAATACTATTAGCCTATATTTTTTTCATCGTTACTATTAGCCTGTATTTTGTCTGCCCTTTCACTTGTGATGCCCATTGGTCTTGTGTATGTAGAAAGAACTTTAACAGATTCAGCAAATCTCTTAACCAGTAGTATCAAGATAGAAACTAGGAGTCAGCATCCTTTAACAAAGCTCCAGAGGAAATAGAAATAATTACCCAAGTTAGATTCTTAAATATCCATGAGTGTACTTAGATTTGAAGAACAATTCAGTATAAACACTGATATACATAGGAATAGGCAATCATATAGGGCCACCATTCAAATGCACACTCGAACAAATAAAAGAACACAAATTATTTCTGACTAAGTTATGCCAAATATTCAGGGATCACCACATACCTTTAGAAGTTTCTTTTGTCCAAAACTTACATGATGTTTCCCGTATATACATGGGAGCTGTTTTGTGCAACAAGAGACTGTGGATTCTCTTTAATAAGTCCTTTTAATGTTTTTGCCAAGTTTAGTTTCATCTATCATTTAATCTCAAATGTCTTGAAGTTGCCACACTGGTGCATAAAATCTCAAGAAGCTGTTATGAGATCCTGATTGATTACACTAAGATTGTTAGCGCACATCACATCAGTGCTGAGATGATCTAAGCCCTCCATACCCAGTCTGACAGAAACGTTTAGATTCTAATTGATTTTCATCCCCTAGTCTCTTAAACCATATTTCTAGCTTTTCTGAATAGAGAACTGGAAATTTCTTTGTTGCACGATTTAAATTGGAGGGTAATTAAACAAATAAAAATAACTGAAATGGAGAAAAGATGCATGAGCCACTTAAAGATACTGCACCATATTCCCTGACATCGAAGTCGCATACAGAACAACTTCAGCAGGAAATCATTATTCATATTGAGCTACTTGATTGAGCCTAAAGTACCATTTAGGTTACATTTTCCCCCTTTCCAGCATATGGACTAAATTCTTATAACTTTTGGGCCAAAGATTTAAGATTTAAGTTTGTAACCTTGTTGCTACTGAGTAAGCTTTAGTTCCATTCAAGCTTATAGGTATAAAACATTTATAACTACAATTTACAACAGAACATACATGATAAAAGATGTCAAAAACTAAAGCTGATAAAAATCTCAAAAAGAAAAAGATGCTTCACAAAAATAAATCAGATAAAGACAAAATGGTGGAGATGTAAGAATTACCGGTAAGAGATTGGAAGCAATGGAGATCAAACGTATCAGCTTGAAGGAGTTCGATACCAGCACAGCCATTAACCGGGGACAACTGCTGAGAGATAGCGTGCATAGAATGCCACAGACTAGCCAACCTCAAACTATCATTTGTGTCCATTTTTCCAGCTGAACCATAATCCTAAGGAATCTTACACATCCATTAAAACCACAAATAAGAACAAAATAAAACGACCTAAGCTGAAAAGTGTTGGAATTTGAATTCACCTTGCAGAAGATAAGCCCTCCTGATTTATTGATGATGTAAAGGCTGTAAATAGCTGCCATTTATATTGAATCCTTCTCTTTCTTGATCTGAATGAATTTAATTTACAATTTTAGTTATTTTTTGGGATGTTTGACCAACATGAAGAAGAATTGCTTAAAAAGCTACCCTCCCTTGAAGAAATTACGATAGATGTAGTCAGGGACTTATCAGCTTCTCAGCATCGGTATCTAGATATTTGATCAGGTGATCTTTATAAAACAAGCAGAGTAATTGAAGGCAAGTATCTTGATTTGCTGGCACAAGCAGAACTTAATCTGAACAAGAAACAATGGGCAGTTGGATCTATTCTGCCTACAAAACTCGATCATATCTCAAATAGGAACGATATATGTTTGGAGTGGCTTAACAAACAACCTCCAAACTTAGTACTTTATATATCTTTTGGAACAACAACATCATTTTCCGATAGAGAAATCAAGGAGCTCGCAATGGGATTAGAACTAAGCAAACAGAAGTTCATATGGGTGTTGAGAGATGTCAATAGAGGAGATAACTTTACTGGGGAAGATAGAAGAGTAGAGCTTCCAGAAGGGTTTGAGGAGAGATTAAAAGATGTAGGCTTAGTGGTAAGAGAATGGGCACCACAACCAGAAATCTTGGCTCGTACGTCCACAGGCGGTTCATCAGTCATTGTGGATGGAATTCTTGTATAGAGAGTATTACTATGGGAGAGCCTATAGATGCTTGGCCTATGCACTCTGACCAACCGAGAAATGATTTCTGACGGAAATGTTGAAAATAGGCCTGATTGTGAGGGACTGAGAGAAACGTGAGGAGCTAGTAAGTGCATCCACTATTGAGAACGTTGTGAGGAAATTGATGGCATCAGAAGAAGGTGATGCAATTAGGAGAAGAGCAGAAGAAATGGGAGAAGCCTTACGGCACTCCACAGAGAAAGGGGGTGCTTCTCGAATAGAGTTGGAATCTTTCATCACGCATATCACAAGATAGATTTGTTTTCACCAGAATTTTCAAGGATTTTGGTTACTTTTCATATTCATGTAAGTTAACCTGTCACTTATCTAGAACTTTTAAGTGAGATGATTGCTTTGTATCCCTCTCTTGACATATAACTATCCAGAATACAGGGTTTTATCCATATGTGCTTTATTAGACTGTTTTATCACAAAAGACTTTGTTCATAGATTCCTATGTCCTTTGAAAGGGTTTTTACGAAACAGTTTTGACACTTGTCCTCTACAACTTCTTAGGAACGCACATGGTCAAATTTTTAACCTATATGCTTTGAACTTGTGATATTGCTAGAATCCTTTTACATACATGTTGCAGAATTGCACCCTTTCTTTGAGGTAATATAATTTCTTAGACATATGAAGCAGAGAGTGTTACAAAATGTCAAAATCATATTGAAGAACCATACTTGATAAAATAAGGTACTCCATGAGACAAAACAATGTATGTTTTCTGCTATTCTGTAATAATGGAGCATTGCAAGATCATTTAAGAAAGTTTTGGCATGAACTTGTATGAACTGTAAACAGAAATTGCGAACAAGTATTCAAAGAACTTGAACTAGTCTTGGAGGTGTTATGTACTTCTTTCTGCACTGTTAACTTAGGAAACTTATGTTATGATTACCAAATGGTTTCAAATGCTTAAATTTCTTGTCTTTCAATATATGAATTGGTTCGCCTACTGGATTAGGGTATAGATGTCATCACGACCTAGATAAAATGGGTTGTGATAAAGGTACATAACCAAAATTCAATAATTAAAAAATAATAGTACTATTAGGGGTCCTTTGGTTTGGAACAAGTTATCCCAAGATTATCACTACGGTCTAAATGGTGGGATAAGTTATCCCACACATGGCCACCAAACGAAAAACACCAAAATTTTCTTGATCTGAATGAATTCAATTTTCTGAAAAACATACAAAGTATTGCACTGTATACCAATTTCCCAAAAGAACTACAACAAACCCAGTGAAAACCCATAAGTGGGGCATTTCCCAAAAGAAGAAGAAAAAACCTCTCTAGCAAGAGAAGATTACTCTCAATTTTTCCCGGATACAAATAACACAAAAGAAAAAAAACCCAACAATGACAACAACTACCTACTATGCCTCCAACCCAAGTTAGTTGGTTTGTTACAAGACTCCTTAAAAGGCAAGAAAGAACATATACACATAAAAATAAAAATAAAAAACAGGAAAGCATTGTTACTGATCTCTGATTTTAGAGAGTTGATCTAAGTTAGATTAAGTACACAAGATGGGGTGAAAAGATTTAAACCCTAGTTAGACTGGGAGAGATGAGACGAGTAAAAATAAGGGAGAGTATACCTGAATTCAGATGCAAAATCGGGTAGTCTGTAGGGAAGAAGAAGGGAAAAAAACGAAGAGAGAGCAAAACAATTTTGTAGAAAAAGAGTTTGGGAAAAGGATATTAATAAAAATAAATAAGAAAAAGCTATTTATTAACGTATAAAAAGTAATGCGGTGAACGTGGATCGAACACGTGACCTTCAGATCTTCAGTCTGACGCTCTCCCAACTGAGCTATCCCCTCTTTAGGACATGTTTAAGGCAACAAATTAATTAAATCAAAACGAGAATTCTTAGAAATTGAATGTTTCTCTTATTTTATTTTATTTTTATTGGACAATGTTTCTCTTATTTGGTTAGTAATTGGGATGAGTTATTGGCCAAAATTATCCTTAAACTATATCTCAGACTTAAATTATATCCTTAAAGTATCATTTTTAGTAGAAAAATATTCTTCAAATATTTAAAAATGAACAATTTTCATCCTTTTATTAGATATATGCAAAAAACTAAGAAATAAGAATTGATAAAAGGTTTGGTTTTGTCATTTTTTATAATTTGTTTTTAATCATAAGAGATTTAATTTTTATACCTAAGAAATTTGAAATAATTATTAAACTTTTTCAATTTGTAAGAGATTATAAGAGATCATTTTCACTTTTAGAAGAAGAAAATTAGATTTATTCGATTACATTGTTATTTTCTCACGTATATTATTTTGGTATAACTTCAAAGAGCAATGCAAAACTAAGAATAATGGAAGCAATCCTGATTTTTTGGAGCTTGTGGGAAGTCAGAAATAATTTATGTTGGAATAATAAATAAAATGTGTCTGCTATCACTTTGTACCGTGCGAAGAAAGAACTGGAGGAATGGAGAAGTGTCAATTCAGGAACCGAGATGATTGTTGCTGCTGAAAAAATGATTACTAAATGGGAGTGACCTCTGCTTGATACAATTAAATGTAACATTGATGCCCTCTTACAATATCAATATCGGTTTGGCGGGGATAGATTTGATGCTACGTGATCACTTGGTCAATTTATTACTAGGAGAGCTTTATTTCTTGGTCGTATGGCTAGCCCGTTGTCAGGCGAGATCATAGGGTGTGTGAAACTCTTAATTGGCTAAAGAAACGGTTCAGTAGAATGAGATTGGTAGTGGAAAGTGATAAGCTACTTGTGAAGCAAGCTCTGGAAGAAAATTTGGTGAATTACTCTTATTTTGATTCTTCAGTTTTTCGTAAAACTCTTATCAAAGAGTTACCTTTTCTTTCTTTGTCCGACTGTTAAGAAATCAACGAATTAGATTGCTCATTGTCTTGCTAAAACATTTGTTTCTATGTCTGGTTGAATGGAGTGGGATACTAACCCTCCATCTCTCATTATACTCATTTCGATTTGAATTATACACGATGAAAGAGCAATTTTAAAAAAAAGGAGTGGATTTATGATTTAAAAGTTATGAATTTCTATAATTATTTCAAATCAACAATGAATGACTAAATTTTATCGTCAATTTTTTATAAATATGTGATGAATTTCTTAATGTATATATATATTATAAATTTTGAATCAAAATAAAAAAATTGAACCCATAATCTGACACTATAAATCTATAAAATCCTATATGGAGAATCAGTCTGTTCCTTTTTGGATGAAAATTTTCAAAATAAAAATTTATATACCTAAAAATTAGATAAAATAGTATAAATCTATAATCAACATTAAAATGAAAATAAAAAGTTTCCAACGGTGCAATTAAATGAAGACCATTGCATTTGTGTCGCCCGTCGGCGAGTTGCGAGTATGGTAGTTGGAAGGGAAAGTATATATACGTGGGAAATAAGCAAAGAACGTGGCCATGGCTGAATCTTGTATATCCTTGCATAATTAACTATTACTATATTAACCTGAATTTGTGCTCTACTTCTCTACCGCATTTCATCGAACACTTGAAAGGTTATGGCGGTAAAGGAAGACAAAAAGCCATCAGTAGAGATCAACAATCTCAAATTCACCTACCCCGGTATCGATGGACATCCGCCTCCCGGATCTACCCCTTTGATAGATGATTTCAACCTTACCCTTTATCCCGGTGATCGATGCCTTCTTGTCGGATCTAATGGCGCAGGTTCTAATTCTATTTCTATTCCGCACATTGAAATTTTGAATTACTCTCTTTAGTATAATCAAGAATTCTAAAGAGGTTGCTTTAAACTTGTTCCTCGTTCCTGATATCTCCAATTCCGAATTTTTAGGGTGCCTTTTGGCTTTGGTGTTGATGAAATTTTGTCTTTTCTTTTCTCTCGTGGAAAAAGTTATTTTTTTAATGATGTTTCCACCATTTGATAAGATATAGAAGGCGTGCTAACCCAGGGTAATGGTATAATGTACAAGATAAGGTATAAGGATAGTGTTTTGGCATATTCTTTTTTAGTATTAAAGGTTGACAACAATGTTTGGATGTCTATTGTAGTGAGCATATGGAGTTAGAGTTGTCTTATTTGTACAGAAAAATGACTTGCCTTCATAAGGGAGAGGATGTCCATCTTGCTTATTTTGCTGGAAAATTGTAGAAAACATAGTTAACCAAACACTGTATAAACATTTTTTGCCCTACCAAAGGTACCCCTTAATAGGAGGTTTGATTGAGATCTGAGAGACATGTTCTTTTGATAGGGAAGACTACAATTCTGAAGATATTGGGAGGAAAGCATATGGTAGAACCAGACATGGTCAGAGTGCTTGGAAGATCTGCATTTCATGACACTGCTTTGACGGCTTCTGGAGACCTCAGTTATCTTGGTGGAGAGGTGTCTCTTTCTCTTGCTTTGCTCCTTTACTTTCTTTTCATGGTTTATTATATTTTGAGGACTGTTGGCTTCTTTAGTTTGTTAATTGCATGTATTGGAACTTGGCACTGTCGTCTTATGTAACGATTGAATAATTCCAGCAGAACTAAGTGCTGTTCTGTTATGTTTAAACTAAGGTTACGCTCTTGCTTAGTTGGAGTTCTATTTGGAATCAGCTTTAAAATTCAATCTCTGTAACATGGTTTCTCTCATTTATTTGTTGCTAGTTTCTACATGTAATATGGTACTTTTCAAGAAGATTATAGTTATAGAAGTAATATGGTATGACAGCGCTAACATCTTGTTTACGCTTGATTAAACCTGTTTCCTGAAATGACAAGCATGCCACATCTTTTAAATGAACATGTGAATTCGGAAATTGATTACCAAAGTAGAAAACTAAGTTCTGCTGTGCTTTCTGTTTTGCAGTGGAGGAGAGAAGTTGCGTTTGCTGGATTTGAGGTGCCTATCCAAATGGATGTTTCTGCTGAGAAAATGATTTTTGGGGTTCCAGGAACTGATCCACAAAGACGAGATGAACTAATTAAGGTACAGATAAAAATGAGCAATTGTTATCTGCGTGAAATTCAACAAGTCCCATGGGCAACTCAAAAAGAATGTATCGTATATTCTGCTAGTGTTTTGAGCTAAACTGATAAAGGTATACACCATATGCTAAAGCCTGGAAAAACTCTCTCTCTTTTTCTTCTTACTAATTTTCCAGGCTTAAAATCAGAATTCTGTCTCTACAAGTAGGAGTACTCTAACTTTGTACCATGATAAAAATTAGTAATGGGAACAAATAAATACACACAAACATGCACGACAAACTAAGGAAGGAAGTTTAGACCTCTTAACTTTTTCCGGTGGGTGTTACCTTTTACAGTAATTTATCTTCGATAAAAGCTGATTGTGGTGAACTCATCTAATATGCAAACAACTAAATCAGCATATGTTAATATTCTTAATTTTATGTTCATGAAGGTTCTTGGTATCGATCTGTCCTGGAGAATGCACAGATCATCTGATGGGCAAAGAAGAAAAGTGCAGATATGTATGGGCCTTCTGAAACCATTCAAGGTATATCTGTAAATACTTATACCAAGTGAAAAGCATTACCTTTTAACTGTTACAAATTACTTGAAGACAATGTTGACACAAGATAGAACCCTGCTTGTCTAGGTACTACTTCTCGATGAGATAACAGTTGATCTGGATGTTCTTGCAAGGGCTGATCTTTTGAAATTTCTGATCAAAGAATGTGAAGAGCGAGGCGCTACTATAATTTATGCAACACACATTTTTGATGGTCTTGAGAATTGGCCTTCTCATCTAGTAAGAGCTGATTCTTACTTACCTCTTGCTTTATCTTTGGATCTTGAGATAAATACCTATTAGAAGGTCTGAGACAACCCAATTGAAGTATTTTGAGAAATTGAGAATCATAACGTCCATAACCCAATATCATCATACTTACATTCCTTTTCAAGTTTGCATTTGTTCCTTTGAAGGATTGTTCAAAAAGTTAAGGATTAGCTTCTTAAAAAATTAACAAAGTGATGGTTAAAATAATTGTTTTATTTGCAGATATATGTGGCTCATGGGAAGCTGCAATTAGCAATGCCAATGGACAAGGTGAAGCAGATCAGCAATTTATCACTAATGGTAAGTTTCTGGTGTATTTAGAAAATGTAAAATCCAAAATAGAACCTCATTCAGGCTTTCTTTGAATTTCAAACATGTTTCCTCTCATACTCTTAGCTAGAGGTCCACATCGATAGATGATCTGATTTCATCTAATACCTGGACATTATGACTGAATCATATGATATATACTGTGGCAATTTTTCTCATTTGGACTTTGCATGGTCGTTCTACCTGGATATACAGAGGACAGTAGAGAGATGGCTGAGGAAAGAAAGAGACGAGGAGAGGAAACGAAGGAAAGAGAGGAAGGCAAAGGGCCTTCCGGAATATGAAAAACAAGTTGAAGGCACTCGAGTGGTAGGGGGAGATCCAGGTCGTGCTGCTGGTCGTCCATTAAACAATGGTTGGGCTGGTGGAACACTACATTCTACAATTGCTGGCGAAGAGAATTTTTTCTTAAGCTCAAACCGTGTTCTAAGATAAAGAGAACTGATGCACACCACTAATAAAATTTTAAATTTGTAGAATAGGATTATCTCTGTTCATTTGGTTTGTATACGTATCTCCTATTCTCTATATGTTCTTGTTGGTGTAATCTTACAAATTGAATAGGTTAAATTGTTGTAAACACATTGCGAGCCCAAATGTTTTTCCAAGTTGTGATTGAAGTTTCATGCTTTTATAGAACACCTGTTGTTAATTACGAAATTCCTGAGCAAGTCAACCAAAAGTTTGAATTATGGAGAAAAATGAAGAATGGGTATTGAGGATAATAAGTATAATTTAAGACAGAATATATATATATACATATATTGCACAACTAATATAAAAGTAATGAAGTAAGCGGGAGATTAGATTAGATTAGATTAGATTAGATTGTAGAGTCTAAATGCTGACAATTGGAAGTGTTTAGGAAGGTGTTGTGCCATTGCAAGAATCCTACCAAAGTGGAAGACAAACTTTATAAATGGGTGTGAAACAAGCTATTATATGATATATGAGGGTAAATATTAGGTCTTTGATGGCCAACATATATACAAGAAGAGTACAACAACAAAAAAATGGGGCTGCATCGGATGATTTGATGTGTAAGTTGTAACTAGTGGTGGTAAATGGGCGGGATAGGTAAAATATGGGTTGGTTGAAAATAGGTCAACATAAAATGGGTAATAATTCAACCCGTCCATATTTGATATGGGTAAAAATGAATTGGGTAAGAAATGGATTGGGTAAAATACTAGTTTGCCCATATTTTCATGAGTAAATAGTACTCTACTTAAGAATTCAACATAGAGAAAATATTTTAGTCTGTTTTTGGATGAGAAATGTTGAAAATGTTTCATTTAGTTTTATTGTGTCATAAAAGTAAAAAAAAAAAAATCCTATAACTTTTCAATATAAAATAAAATTATGTAATAACAAGGGGAAAATATTTTTAATTTCAAATTAAATGAATATTTGCATTTTAGGACTAAAATATGCTTAATGCACTTTAAGCAATGTCAATACTAATACATGATTTGCTTATTTTACACTATGTATTTATTATCCAATATAAAATTAAACAAATAAAAAAAATATAATTATAAGTAACAAAAGAAATGTACATTTAAAATATCTATTTTTAGAGGGCCAAAGACTTCACCTTTTCAATTATAGTGAAAAATAATTAGTTCTATAAAAGAACATAAAAGGCAAGAGAAATTACAATATTTTTAGTGATATCATGAATTTATAGTGAATAAAATTAGAAGCTTAACCCATTTGACAAATCCATACTTTACCCACATTTTTATGGATTAAATATGAGTATCCATCCATATTTCACCCATGTGAAAAATCACTCACACAACCCATTAAAATATGGGCTCATTTTGCCGGCACTAGTTGTAACGCATACCTTCAAGTGCATAAGTAATGTCATGTATTAAAGGTTCTAAATTGGAACAAAATTAAGGCTAAAATTGCGTCAATAATACACGTCATACATTTACTCAGAATCGAACTAGTTCAGGTTGACAGTAGATCAGACACTAGTAATAACTGGCTATCGGTTTATGGTTTGTTTAAGTCATATCAGAGTAAAATTATCACAAGTCTGCTCTGAACGCTAAAAATTATTGAACTTCATTTGTCATAGAGTTAGACTTTGCTTCTCAACCAAACAAAATAGTTCCAACTGAATTTTGTTCAGTTGAGATAGTAAAGACCTGCTTACCAGCAGTATAGAAAAGCAGCACTGGGAGAGAACCTCAAGTCTTAAAAATTTAAACAAAATGCTGAAAGCGGAGTAATTGAGAATATGTAAACCCAGAGTGTAAAATATTACATGAATTCAACTAAAGTTACTGTAAAGTAACATTCTTTTAAAGAAAGGAAAATGTACTGAAAAAAATATAGTGATAAGTGGATCTATCTCGCATAAGAAAGATCAGCAGATGCACAAGTGCTCTAGACATTGTTGAAGTCTATATTGACAAAAATATAGCTGCAAAAATCATGGATCTCATGTTCAACTCTGCAAAAACAAGGTCATTGGAAAATTAGTGCAAATTTAAGTGAAATAAAATCTAATCTGATAATGCGCTCCATACCTTGTTTGCAATGTTGTTTGAGAGCCAGTCAAGCCCCTCATACAACCCTTCTCCAGAGGTAGCACATGTGCTCTGAATGTACCTGTTATAGAAAGTCATAGATTCAGCATTTGGTAGCACATACAATCAAATATCAATCTCCAGCACCATGCTCAATTAGCACATATACTTGATTATCTTACAAATAACGGAACACCAAATAGTCCATACCAGTGGCGTTGACGGAGGGAGTGCAAGCCAAGCTTGTCGGTAATCTCAGCAGCATTCATAGCATTTGGAAGATCTTGCTTGTTAGCAAACACAAGCAGCACAGCATCCCTCAGTTCATCCTAAGCATACATTGCAAAATCATTCAAAATAAGGTATGAGTGAAAAGAACCAACCCCAAGATGCTAACTAAGAGAATACAGATAATTTCAGTCTTTCAAGTGCTCCATGGGCCTATATTTGGATGTATCTTGCGTATTGCACCAGACATGGGCCACCCCAAGACACAATATAATCTTAACAGAAATAACAAGAGGTGTGTGTTGCATACCTCATTCAACATCCGATGCAGCTCGTCTCTAGCCTCAACAACACGGTCACGATCATTACTATCAACCACAAAGATAAGTCCTTGTGTGTTTTGGAAGTAATGCCTCCACAATGGTCTGATCTGGAAGTGCAAAAATATTGACAAGGAACAACAGACAACATAAAGTATGTCAATATCCGAAAGAAGTCATGCCATAGAAGTCATTGCATGTCTGCAGATTTTAGATAAGTATGTACTTGATAGCAGCAGAGCACACTAGAATTCAATGATACAGAACAAAATATCATATCTTGGTTTTATAATTCTGCTATTCTGGTGAGTATGAACATTTAGTGAAAAATCAGAAAAATGAGCATGATGAATCTGAATTACTAGTAAGATAAAGAAAATATAATTCCAAAACCAGAAATGCTCTTTCTATAACTTGCAAGTTGAAGTAAGGTCAGTGTGAAGTCAGCCAAAATCAAGGTAGAAGAACTTGCAATCATCTTCTAATGTCAGATACTGAAAAGAGCATAGCACTTTGGTTTAAGGCACTAAGTACCTTGTCCTGACCCCCGACATCCCAGACAGTGAAGCTTATGTTCTTGTATTCAACAGTCTCCACATTGAATCCTGATAAAGAAAGAGTTATTGCAGATAACATTAAGAGAAATAGCTTGAATCGGGACAAATAAGACAAACGTGTCAGCAGAACAACCATGCTTCTAGAAACAGAGGACATAATTGTGGTGTGCATAGCTGTTTGCAGCAGTAATTGGATCTAGAATATTAAATATTTATTGAAACAGAACATCAGACATCTTGAAGGGTTCCTTATATCTTACTACATGCTGAAGATGGAAGTTTGGCATGCTCTGAATTATCAACAAACATTCGGGACGTCTCTTAAATATATAGTTTGCTGAAGAAAATGACCAATGAAGGAAATGGGACCCTTTAACTTTATGACCAAGTGTTTTCTATGTCGCTGTTTGAAGTTAAGCTCTCTTTACGGTTTTACAACTGGTAATAGAAGGTTAGTCCCTGCAGTAAGACTGATTTTCATTTGCCACTAGGTTCTAGAGAGATTAAGTCAGTCTGCAGAAAGAAGGAGCCCTCGCAAGAATATTGCTTAAGAATCAGTTAGATTTGTTTTTTTGTGGGGTCATAGTTGATATCTTCTGTTTAAAGTAATAAATTTTGCTGACAAGAAGATAGTTTTGATTACTGACTTGTCTAGTTTGGAATTTAATTGGTGGTTAAACCAATGTGTTCAACAAGCTCTACTACTATATAGTATTCCATTGGAGGTTATTGCAAAGAAACTCTGTAATACTATGATCGGGCAATGGATGTTTTGGGGATGGCACATGACTGTTCCATTATTCTTATCAGAAGAGTGTAATGGAGTGATGAAGCCTGCTCACTTGCGAACTTCTAAGGATGTTTTGTATTCACATGGATAGTTAAGGGTGTAGCTTATATTGTGGGTTTAATATAGAGATGTTTAGGCAGAAACTCGAATAGCAGCAGAAACTACTCATAACAAAAACAAAATGACAGTGTTCCGATCATAACGATATATCAGTTCTGCAAGCAATAAAACATCTATAGTACACACAACATAAATTACCAATGGTAGGAATAGTGGTAACAATCTCTCCCAGCTTGAGCTTGTACAATATGGTGGTTTTACCAGCTGCATCAAGACCCACCATCAGAATACGCATCTCCTTCTTGGCAAACAGCCGACTGAAAAGCTTCCCGAATGATAAACCCATCTTTTTTCAATGCCTGTTGGACCAAAATTAAGATTCAATTACCACACACATTCACCTATCAATCAAGCTTAAGACAACATATTTTATTGCATCAAGAGGTTACATATATGCACAATCATTAGATAATGAGGACAAAATTGTGATCTTAAGCCAACATAAATCCAAATTATGGCGTGGTACTCCTCTAAACATACTGATCTCAGCCTTTATTTTCCATACATTTGATGAATCAAAAGAGCAACTATTGGATCTTTATCAAAAAAGATTTCATCATAAATTTCAATAATCTTTATTCATCAGAGATCTAGTACCAACAAGTTTAACAATCAAAAGAATAAAGAACCCCTCTACTTAAATCGGATCTTGGGCAATGACAATCCGGATCCATTTATCAAAAAGAAGAAGAACCCAAATCAAGATCCAAAAAGAAGAAGAACCCAGATGAAGAAAGCAAGCACACGGAGATGAAATCAATAGAATAAAAATACAAGAAATTAAAGAAAGATGGAAACTTTATCAAATTCCTAGATCTAAAAGGCCAAAATCCAGATCTCCAATTCAACAAACTTTTCAATCAAGAAAGAGATACATACATAAACTTTGTCAAATCAATTGTTATGAACCGAACGACGTGCGTGTGTGAAAGAGAGATGTAATTCAAAGGGGGAATGGAGGAGAGAGATCTTACAGTAATGAAGAAGGAATCAGAGAGAGAGATAGTGGGGGAGTTGATCTAGAAAAGGACTGCCCTTTGTATATTATTGACAAGAAATGAGAACCTTTGGATGTTCTCTTCTGTTTTAGCAAAACCTCTAATATTTTAATGTCAACCCTATTAAATTGTCACAATTTTGAATTTTCAAATATTAAGCTACGGAATTGGATTCTTTTACTAGGCACACTTCTTTGGAACTGGTGTCAGCGTAATAAATAAAAAGTTGGTGTAATCTTATAAATTGAATAGGTTAAAATTGTTGTGAACACATTGCGAGCCCCCATTTGTTTTTCTAAGTTGTGATTGAAGTTTCATGGCTCTATAGAATCATGTAAGATATTGTGTTAATTACGAAATTCCCAAGCAAGTCAACCAAGAGATTGAATTATGGAGAAGAATGAAGAATGAGTTAATAAGGATAAACATAAGTTAACATATATATATATATTGCGCGTTAATATATATAAAAAATGAAGCTAACTTGAGATTAGATTAAATTGTGGTGTCTAAATGCTTGAGTATTAGGAAGACAAGCTTTATAAATGGGTGTGAAACAAGCTATTATGATATATGAGGGTAAATATTAGGTCTTAGAAGTCCAATATATATACATGAAGAGTATAACAACAATATAGTCAATCTCACAAAAACCTTACTTCTATCTTGGAGATTGAAAAACTATTTTTGATAGACCTTTGGCTCAAAAATATATAAACAAGAAGAGTTTCATAAGAATATTGACATTATAAATTACCTATTAACACATGTAGTTATGCTATTGCCACGTATTGAAATTTGAAGGTTCTAAAATGGAACTGCTTATTGCTGTTAACAGTATAACAAAGTGTGCCATGCTCAATTGCTTAGTGAATTTTGTTGAACTACTTGGCTCCAAGTCCTACATTTTTTGCAGATTGCTTAAAGAGAACAAGCCACCACACAAAGGCAACAGAGCTGTCTTGCTACTGACCGTCTGCTCTTTTATTTTCTTGCTTTCGGGGGTAAGTTGGGGGAAATGGGGAAGAGAACTATAATGTGGGATCCAAACTCTCACCAACAAAATGAAAATTCAAGTAGCCAACCAACTAAACTACTAAAATCCCCTCTCAACAAGATGAAGTTTACTCCTATTAAACTTCATCTTGTTGTAGAGTTGTCATCGACCTTGCAAGGCCTTAACTTCTCAACCAAACAAAATAGTTCAAACTGCTGCAGTAAAGAAAAGCAGCCCTAACTAAAACCAACGAACACTGGCAGAGAACCTCACGTCTTCATTAAAACAAAATGTTGAAAGCAGAGTCATTGAGAATATGTAAACCCAGTGTGTAAAATATTACATGAATTCAACTAAAGTTACTGTAAAGTAAACATTCTTTTAAAGAAAGGAAGATGTACTGAAAAAATAATAGTGATAAGTGGATCTATCTCGCATAAGAAAGATCAGCAGGTGCACAAGTGCTCTAGACATTGTTGAAGTCTATATTGACAAAAATATAGCTGCAAAAATCATGGATCTCATGTTCAACCCTGCAAAAACAAGGTCATTGGAAAATTAGTGCAAATTCAAGTGAAATAAAATCTAATCTGATAATGCGCTCCATACCTTGTTTGCAATGTTGTTTGAGAGCCAGTCAAGCCCCTCATACAACCCTTCTCCAGAGGTAGCACATGTGCTCTGAATGTACCTGTTATAGAAAGTCATAGATTCAGCATTTGGTAGCACATACAATCAAATATCAATCTCCAGCACCATGCTCAATTAGCACATATACTTGATTATCTTACAAATAAAGGAACACCAAATAGTACATACCAGTGGCGTTGACGGAGGGAGTGCAAACCAAGCTTGTCGGTAATCTCAGCAGCATTCATAGCATTTGGAAGATCTTGCTTGTTAGCAAACACAAGCAGGACAGCATCCCTCAGTTCATCCTATGCATACATTGCAAAATTCATTCAAAATAAGGTATGAGTGAAAAGAACCAACTACAGGTTAACTAGAACAGAAAGTTGGTAAATACAGATCATTTCAGACTTTCAAGTGCTCCATGGGCCTATTTCTGGATGTATCTTGCATATTGCACCAGACATGGGCCACCCCAAGACACAATATAATCTTAACAGAAATAACAAGAGGTGTGTGTTGCATACCTCATTCAACATCCGATGCAGCTCGTCTCTAGCCTCAACAACACGGTCACGATCATTACTATCAACCACAAAAATAAGTCCTTGTGTGTTTTGGAAGTAATGCCTCCACAATGGTCTGATCTGGAAGTGCCAAAAAATTGACAAGGAACAACAGACAATATAAAGTAAGTCAATATCCGAAAGAAGTCATTGCATAACTGCAGATTCTAGATAAGTATGTACTTGATAGCAGCCAAGAATGCTAGAAGTCAATGATACAGAACAAAAGATCATTTCTTGGTTTTATATTTCTGTTATTCTGGTGGCTGGTGAGTACAAACATTTAGCGAAAAAATTAGAAAAATAAGCATGGTGAATTTGAAATACTAGTAATAGAAAGAAAATATAATTCCAAAACCAGAAATGCTCTTTCTATAACTCGCAACATGAAGTAAGGTCAGTATGAAGTCAGCCAAACTCAAAGTAGAAGCACTTGCAATCATCTTCTAATGTCAGATACTGAAAAGAGCATAGCACTTTGGTTAAGGCATTAAGTACCTTGTCCTGACCCCCAACATCCCAGACAGTGAAGCTTATGTTCTTGTATTCAACAGTCTCCACGTTGAATCCTGATAAAGAAAGAGTTATTGCAGATAACATTAAGAGCAATAGCTTGAATCAGCACAAATAAGACAAATGTGTGTCAGCAGAACAAACCGTGCTGCTAGAAACAGAGAACTTAATTGTGGTGCAAAGCTGTTTGCAGCAGTAATTGTATCTAGAATATTAAATATATATTGAAACAGAACATAGGACAAATTTATGTAACAATTTACAAAAAACAAGCCAGTCATTCATGTAAAAAGTGATGCACCCTTGCCCGGTAGCCGCAGAATAGCTTTCTGTGCACTGATTTATCAACAAGCGTCTTGAAGGGTACCTTATATCTTACTACATGCTGAAGATAGAAGTTTGGCATGTTCTGAATTATCAAAAAAAGTTTGGGACGTCTCTTATATGTATAGTTTGCTGAAGAAAATGACCAACGAAGGATATAGGACCCATTTAACCCTATGAACAAGCATTTTCTATGTCGCTGTTTGAAGCTAAGCTCTCTTTAAAGTTTTACAACTGGAAATAGAAGGTTAGTCCCTGAAGTTAGACAGTGCTGGTCTTCAATTGCTACTAGGTTCAGTCTGCAGAAAGCAGTCCTTGCAAGTATATTGCTGAAGAATCAGTTAGATTTATTTTTTTCTGGGGGCACAGTTGATATCTTCTGTTTAAAGTAATAAATTTTGCTGACAAGAAGATAGTTTTGATTACTGACTTGTCTAGTTTGGAATTTAATTGGTGGTTAAACCA
>JAJOOH010003979.1:0-42874 GCA_029582605.1 Solanum gracilifrons
CAAAATTTCATTTTTTTCACCCCTACCCTCGACCTCCCCCCACCCACTCCCTACCCAGCCCCACCCACCCACCCCCTACCCAGCCCCACCCACCCACCCCCCTACCAGCCCCTACCCCCACCCCACCCCCACCCCCCAAAAAAAATTAAGTTTGTTTTCAAAAAATATTTTCAATTTCAAAAATTATTTTCTACTCTAATAAAAATAAATGATATTTCTCAAAAACATTTTTCATTCATAAATCAAACACTAAAAATCTTTTTCGGAAAATATTTTCTAGTCACCAACCAAACATGAGAAAATAAGTCAAAAATCAACTTGCTTTCCAGGAAAACATTTTCCTTCATACCAAACACACCCTTAATTACCAAAAACCAATTTAATTAATTGGGTAATGAAAAGACCATAATACCTTTCTAAAATCCGGTTTTGACTTTCCTTATCTAGACAACCCAACTTCAAATGGACATATCTCCCTCATACGAATTCGAAACTGAGCAAACTCGGTGGTGTTGGAAAGATAATTCAAAGATATTTCCTACGGTATCTTGTAGCATACCTAACTCATCCTGAGCTAGGAATTATGGTCGTTTGAAGTTGACCCACAACTCATACTTAGCTTAACTTTGTCAAACTTTCCAAATTTGATTATTTCCAAAAATGGTTTCCTTCTAATTTTAGTTCTTTCTAGTAGCAGGGTGTTACATTATAGCTCAAGTCCAATTTGTAGTACAATTTACCTTGGTTTTTTTTTTACCAAAATTTGATGATATGTTCGTCCTCCCCAACTGTCACTTATAAATAAGGGTAATATAAAAATATAAATATATAGACTTTTTATCATTATTCTATCGATTATTAACACACGATTCTATCATCAACTTATAGAGAACGGTTAAGCTCCATCACCTACCACCAGCCCACTACAAGTATCGACAACCATCACATACTAACATGTTCATCACAAGCTATCACTATCGGAAACCTTTGCGATGAACCTCCATAAGATATTCACCGCTAATAACTATCAAGAAGCACCTCCACAATCAAAAACCACGATTAATTCCTTTACCATCAACCATTTTCACTGTCACCCACCTACATAAGTCATTAATTGTATCACCACCTCAAATGATCACTACTAACCATCGACCACCCACACAACCTATTGCCATTATTGACCACGTTCACTACCATCCACCACCGACAAATCATCTCCACCACCAGCCATGACAATAACCATGATATTCCTATTTATCTGATTGTATGTGTCACGACCCAAAAATGAACATGATGACACTTTCTATTTCCACTAATACAAGTCAGCCTCAAACATAACGAAACAAAAGAAATGTGGAAAGTAAAGCAAGAATAACATAAAGGCAGAAAATTTATTCATTCTAATATAACCCCCAAAATCTGATTGTCATGCGTACAAGCCACTAAAGTATAAAGTGTAGAATTTATAGATAATTGCAAGTCCCAATGTCTTTGTTTCTCAAAAAGAACAAAGCATAAAATAAGAAAAAGAGAGACCGTCGGGATGACAAGCAGCTACCTCTCAAAAGTCCTTTGACAAGCCTCAAAAATAAGAGAAGAAGAAGAGAAATCACTTGGAACCAGGCTCAGAACCTACACAAGTGTAGAAGCAATGAATGGGATTTTTTGGATAATTGTGTCATTAGACCGAGTATCTCCCAGATACACAACCTATTTCTATTCCTCCTTATCATATGTCCCTGGCAGAACTTAAGGAATTGAAAGATCAATTGAAAGATTTGTTGGATAAGGGTTTCATTAGACTGAGTAGCTCTTCATATGGTGCTTGGGTGTTGTTGTTCAAAAGAAGGATGATTCTCTCTAAATGTTCATTGTCTATCGGCAATTGAATAAGGTTACCATTAAGAATAAGTATCATACTCCAAGGATTGATGACTTGTTTATTCAACTTCAAGGATAGAGTTACTTCTCTAAGATTGACCTTCAGTCGAGATATTACCAATTGAGGGTGAAGGAAAATGACATTCCAAGGACGGCTTTTCAAACCCGGTATGGTCATTATGAATTTTTTATAATGTCTTTTTATTTGACCAATACCCTGGAGGCGTTCATGGATTTGATAAATAGGGTTCTTAAGAAATATCTTGACATGTTCGTGATTGTATTTATTGATGATATTTTGTTTTACTCACAGAGTGAGGATGAGCATGTTGGGCAATTAAGGATTGTGTTGCAAATCCTCAAAGATCGTGAATTATATGTTAGGTTTAGCAAATGTTAGTTTAGGTGTAGGTCTGTTGCTTTCATTGGCCATATTGTCTCTAGTGAGGGTATTCAAGTTAATCCTAAGAAAACCAAGGAGGTTTAGAATTGGCCTAGACCTTTGTTTGCTTCAGATATACGGAGTTTGTTGGATTTGGGAGATTACTATGGAAGATATATGGAAGGGTTCTCATCTATTGTTTTACATTTGACGACCTTGACTCAAAAGAAGGTAAAATTCATATGGTCGGAAGCTTGTGAGGAGAGTTGAAAGATAGACTTCCTTCAGCCCATATTAACAAATCAATTAACTTATGTATTATTTCGAGTGGAGACAAATCTACACACAATAGATATGTAGTACTACTACAAATGATCTAAGACAATATCTGGGAATAATTAGCACAATTCCACTGTCCCACATTCAATTCTAAATAATTTCCCCCTCCCCTTTCTATTTCTATTGCATTTTTCAAGTCCCTACTAAATGTTTATCCAGCCCTCAAATATCAATAATTCCTTAGACAATCGATATCCACTGGGCCAATTGAAGTGATATTGAAGTCATGATCTTCGTAACCCCTCAAACTTTGTTTTGATTCTGATCCATAATTGTTATCTATCAAAAGCCTCATTATCGAGTTATCTTGCATCAATCTAGAATATCCATACTAGAAATTTTCCATGTAGGCCATCGATTGGTTTGGTACATTTGAAGGGTTTTGGGGGAACTCGATAGAGGATGATAATGATCATAAGTTTGACATGTATGATTTCATAAAAAAAATTATCGTTCTAACCAATCTATAAAAGTTCACTTGGAATACACGTACAAAATTAAACATGTGTCCAGAAATTAGGGAAGCCCTCAAATTAAAAGTTGAATTACGAAATATCCATAGAAAGTCATAATATTTATGTACAAAAATGTAAATATACATTGATTATAATAAATACTATCACATTCTATTTAATACTATTGTTATATATTTATACATAAGAACATAAATACATATAAATTATAACAAATATTATCAATATATATATATATATATATATATCTTTACATTCTTCTGAATATATGTTGGCAACGTGATCAGATGTGGTTTAGTAGTTATTAGGTTGTTGCATTTGTTTAGGAGTCCTTAAGTTGTTTCCTAGTCTTTAGGCTATAGGAGTAGTGGAGTCAGTTTTTATATTCAGAATTATTAGGAGAGTAAACGTGTTTTTTTATTTATATTGTTTTCTATTTAAGGACTCTTGTAACTGAGAATTCAGTAGTATCTATACAGAGAAAATTTCCACACTTGCGAGTCTTTTCTTTTTATCTTTGCTGCAGTTAATTTTCTATCATTTGGTATCCGAGCCAAAAAGGTTTTTCTTCTTTTTTGAAGTACTATTGCAGCAACAAAAGATGGCTTCTGAAAATTTTGTCCAGGCCTCTATTCCGCGCTTTCATGGTCATTACGACCATTGGAGCATGTTGATGGAGAACTTCCTTAGGTCCAAAGAGTTTTGGCCAGTTGTTAGTATTGGCGTGCAAGGGCCAGCAACTGATACTGCCTCGTCGGATACACAAAAGGCAGAGTTGGATAGTCTAAGATTGAAGGATCTCAAAGCGAAAAATTACCTTTTTCAGGCTATTGATCGCTCAATACTGGAAACCATTCTTTGCAAGGATACTTCCAAACAAATATGGGATTCCATGAAGAAGAAGTATCAGGGAACAACGAAGGCAAAACGAGTGAAGCTTCAAGCACTCTGTGGTGAGTTCGAGACTTTACGTATGCAAGGTGGTGAGTCGGTAACAGATTATTTCTCTAGGACGTTGGCTATCGTAAACAAAATGTGAATTCATGGTGAAAGACCGGAGGATGTTAGCATTATTGAGAAAATACTTCGCTGAATGACAGTAAAGTTCAATTATATTGTTTGCTCCATTGAAGAATCCAAAGATATCGATACTTTTTCTCTTGATGAGCTGCAGGGTTCTTTGTTGGTTCATGAACAGAAAATAAACCAACAGGACAAGGATGAAGTACCATTGAAGGCAGCAATGTCTTCGAAAGGTACAAATCAGGAGGGAGTCAAATGGAAGGGAAATAATTGGCACCAGAAAAAGGAGAAGAGCAGCACTGCAGATTCCCAGGAAAAAGAAAAAAGACGTGACAAGTCTCAAATTGAATGTATCGATGCCATCGATTTGAACACTATCGATCTGAGTGTCGCACCAATTTAAATAAGAATAGTGGTGGCAAATCTAACTTTGCAGAAACGAAGGAAGATGTGGAAACAAAGGGAGAAGAAGAGGAGATTTCACTTTTGATGGCATACAATGCCAAAGAGAAAGCTTCAAATGATGTATAGTATCTCGATACATGTTGTAGTAATCACATGTCTGGGCAGAAAGAAGCATTCTCAGAGATGGATGAAACTTTTTGAGATACTGTGAGATTTGGAGATAATTCAATGGTCTCTGCCATGGGAAAAGGGAAAGTTCAAGTCAACTCCATTCATACCATCAGCGATGTGTTTTATGTCCCTGCGTTGAAGACAAATCTACTAAGTGTTGGGCAACTTCAAGAAAAGGGATATGAACTTAATACCAAAGGTGGAGTTTGTAAGATACGAGATTCTCATTTGGGGTTAATCGCACAGATTAACATGTCATCAAATCGCTTGTTCCCTTTGTATCTTCACAACTCCACAAAATCTTGTCTCTCTGCAAAAGTTAAAGGGGATTCCTGAAAGTGGCATTTTCGCTATAGGCATTTAAATTTTGGAAGCTTGAAGTTTCTAAAACAAAAAAAATTGGTGTTGGGTCTTCCAGAGCTTAAATCTCCCATTGAATTATGTGAAGAGTGTCCTGTTAGCAAGCAACATCGTGAACCATTTCCAAAACGCAATTCTTGGAGGGCAAAAAAGGTGTTGGAGTTGGTGCACTTAGATAACTGTGATCCGATAAGTCCTATATCTAATGGAGGTAAACGTTATTTCATTAGCTTCATTGATGATTATAGCATAAATACTTGGGTCTTTTTCTTAAGAGAAAAATCTGAAGCATTTGAAACTTTTAAGAAGTTTAGAGTGCTTGTTGAAAATGAAGTAGGTTGTCAAATTAAGTGTTTGCAGACTGATCGAGGTGGTGAATATAACTCACTAGAATTTGTAGAATTTTGTGAGAAACACGGAATTAAAAGGCACCTTATCGCAGGCTACACACCTCAACAGAATGGTCTGTGGGAAAGGAAAAATCGCACAATTCTTGATATGGTGCGTAGTCTTTTGAAGAGAAGTCACTTACCAAGAGACTTTTGGGCAGAAGCAGTTAGTTGGAGCGTTCATATATTGAATATATGTCCTACCAGCTCTATTCAAAGTATGACACCTCATGAAGCTTGGAGTAGGCGTAAACCAAATGTTGAGTACTTTCGGATTTTTGGGTGTATAGCATATGTACATATTCCAGATGCGGCAAGGAAGAAGTTGGACGATAAAGGTCAGAAGTGCATTTTCCTTGGTATTAGTGACAAATCAAAAGCTTATCGCTTGTTCAATCCTATTACCAAGAAAATAGTTGTTAGCCGAGATGTTATTTTTAATGAAGAAGCAATCTGGAATTGAGGCGATAACAATTCGTTTCAACATATTCCAGTTTCTATTGAAGAAGAAAAGGAACCAGAACGACCTTTGAAGATCAATTCACAAGCAAGTCCAATTGTACAGGATGTTGAAAGTGTTGAACATGAATCAGATGATTATCAGTTCAACAATGAACGTCCACAACGTAATAGAGGGGCACCAAGATGGTTGGAAAATTATGAGGTATATGGGACTAAAAAATCTAGAAATACAGTAAGTCATTTTTCTTTATTTTCATATTGTGATCCTATATCTTTTGCCGATGTCGTTAAAGACCTGAAATGGCAGCAAGCCATGGATGAGGAGATTAGATCAATTGAAAAAAATGATACTTGGGAGTTGACAAATCCTCCACAAAATCAGAAAACCATTGGTGTCAAATGGGTTTACAAAACAAAATTGAAGGAAAACGGAGAGGTCGACAAGTTCAAAGCTCGCTTAGTAGCAAAAGGCTACAAGCAAGAATATGGTGTTGACTATGTAGAAGTGTTTGCTCCCGTTGCTCGTTTAGATACCATCAAATTGGTGATTGCTTTGGCTGCTCAAAATGCTTGGAAAATCTATCAGTTGGACGTGAAATCTTCCTTCCTACATGGTGAACTTTAAGAAAAGGTCTTTATCGAACAACCTCCTGGCTATGTAAAATTTGGTGGTGAGAATAAAGGGCTGAGATTGAAAAAGGCTCAATATGAACTAAAACAAGCTCCAAGAGCTTGGTATAGTCGCATAGATACTTATTTTTCAAAGGAGGGATTTCGAAAGTGTCCATATGAACATACTCTTTATGTAAAAAGGAAAGGTGTAGGGGTCTTAATGGTGTGTTTATATGTGGATGACTTAATTTATACAAGAAGTGATGTGTCTATGATTGAGAACTTTAAGAAGTCCATAATGGCTGAGTTTGACATGTCCGATTTCGGTATGATGCATTATTTTCTTGGTTTAGAAGTGAATCAATCTGTTGATGGTATTTTTGTTTCTCAAAAGAAATATGTACAAGATATTCTTGACAGATTCCAGATGAAAAATAGCAACACTGTGAGCACACCAATGGAGAAGGGTCTGAAGCTCGACAAAAAACCTGAAAGGATAAAAGTGGACAACACTTTATACAAGCAAATCGTTGGAAGCTTGATGTACTTGACGGCAACAAGGCCTGATGTTATGCACATTGTAAGTCTCATTAGCAGATTCATGGAGAGTCCAAAAGAAATGCATCTACAAGCTGCCAAGAGGATCCCACGGTACTTGAATGGTACCAGTGACCTTTGAATTCTTTATCAGATGAGAGCAGCTGGAGATTTAGTTGGTTACACTGATAGATACTATGCTGGAAATCTTGAAGACAGGAAAAGCACATCAGGATATGTTTTTATGTTGGGCTCTGGAGTTATTTCTTGGTTTTCAAAGAAGAAACCTATTGTTACTTTGTCGACTACCGAGGCAGAGTATGCAGTTGCAACATTGTGTGCTTGTCAAGCAGTTTGGCTAAGGAACATTCTTGAAGAACGTCATTTTAAGCAGGAAAGAGCAACACCAATCTATTGTGACAATACTTCGGCAATTAATCTTTCAAAGAATCCAGTTGAACATAGACGAAGTAAGCATGTGAAGTATCACTTCTTGCGTGATCTGACTAAGGATAACTAAGGATGCAAAGATTAGTCTTATTTATTGTAGAAGTGAAGAGCAGGTTACAGACATGTTCACAAAGCCCCCGAAACCAGTGTCCTTTCTAAAGCTATGCGATCAACTTGGTGTTTGCAAATTAAACTAAAAGATGTTTCAGTTTAAGGGAGGGAATTTTGGCAACGTGATCAGATGTGGTTTAGTAGTTATTAGGTTGTTGCATTTGTTTAGGAGTCATTAAGTTGTTTCCTAGTCTTTAGGCTATAGGAGTAGTGGAGTCAGTTTTTATATTCAGAATTATTAGGAGAGTAAACGTGTTTTTTATTTATAACCTTTTCTATTTAAGGACTCTTGTAACTGATAATTCAGCAGTATCTATACAGAGAAAATTGCCACACTTGCGAGTCTTTCCTTTTCATCTTTGTTGTAGTTAATTTTCTATCAATATATATATATATATATATCTTTACATTCTTCTGAATTCTTCTGAATCCTTATTTCAAGTTTTGTCTTCACCTCCTAATGTAACATCCGGCAATTTGTAATAACTATGAAGAAGCTTAGAATTGGAAATAGTCATTTTTGGAAAGAATTAAAAATCTGGAAAATTTGGTTATGGAAAAAGTGAGTTTTTGGTCAACTTTGAACAGTCATAAATCCTAGCTTAGGATGAGTTAGGTGTAGTTACAGTTATATTTGCGAAGTTCGTGGAATGATCTTTCCAACGCCGCCGAGTTTGCATGATTCCGAGTTCATATGAGTGAGTTATGCCCTTTGGAAGTTAGGCTGTCGGCACAGGGCAGTTCATCCGAAAATTTTAAGGGTATTTTGGTCTTTTCCCTAACCAATTCTTTTGGTTATTTAAAGGGTCCAAGCTGATTTTTAGATCAGTGTTTCCTTTTTTTTTAAAAGAGTGAGAGTGAGGGTTAGGGCTTTTGAGAGAAGAGAGAAAGAAGAGGAGAAAGAGAAGAAGAAGCAAGGATTTCGTCAAGATCATCGTGGATATCGTCGGGGGTGATCCCTATTAAGGTATGTGAGATCATAGTGTTGGGTTGGTTCATTCCCCTACACGCCAAACTCGTTTTAATTCCGAGAAAAGATTGTTTGTGTTGTTGAAGTTTTTGTTTGTTGAAGTTGTGGTTTTGTTGTTGAAGTTCCTTGTTGATTTGGGACATGTTTCCGGTTGTGTTTGTGAGTTGAAACCTATTGTATGTTGAGGGGTTTTATGATTCTAAGTGTTTGGGGCTGGAACAATTGAAGTTAAGGAGGTTTAGAGTTGGAAAAAAATGAAGGAGAAAAGTCGAGTTTTCTGGGGAAAGAGGTGGCGCGTCGCGCCTGCCAGCGCGCCCCAAAAGGGACTCTGAAGTCCAGCCCTTGGCGCGCCTAGCAGAGCGCCCAGCAGGACCCTCTGAAGCCTGAGGGCTGGCGCTCCACACCTCTCAGAGCGCCAAAGACGCCAAGTTTTCCCTTTCATTCCCCACTTTTTCATACATGTTCCTTGGTAATGTACCTATGTTTTATAGTTGTTTTCAACACTCTAAGGTACGTCTAAACGTCAAGAACTCATCCATAAACATGGGATCATATACCTTGAATCCATAATCCAATTCAAGGCGAGTTAGGATCAAGTCAAAGTGAAGTTAGGGGTCAAGTCTAGAAGCTAAGAAGTAAGTCAAAGCAAGTCTTTAAAGTTTTCCAAGAGTTTTCATTGAACGTTTTAGCTTCATTTTAAGAGTCTCAAGTTTCAAGTTATGTAAAGAGTCTCAAGTTTCAAGTTAAGTCAAGAGCATAAAGTTGAGTTCATTTCTCAAAAGCTATTAGGGAACTAAGTATTCCCAAAGAAGTTTATAAATGTTTTTACATTTAAGATGAGAGGAAGCTGAGATTTTGAAAAGAGTTTTGATCAGTTTTGAGTACTATCTCTTTTAAGAAAAAGATGAGTTTTGCGAAAGAGTTTCTAAAACATGATTAGTATGACAATCGAGTATGTCATCAATGTTTAAACAGTATGGTCTCGAGCTATACCATCAATGTTTATGCAATATGACTTCCCGATGTCATCAATGATCATATTAATATATGGTTTTGATATGTTCTTTTTAGAAAGAGTTTTCAAGAGCAATTACCTCTTTTAAGAGGGTAGCTTTGAGCAATTTTCTCAACTTAAGAAAGATGTGTTTAAAACACTTATGAACTAAAGTATTTTTGGGAGTAGTCTTGAGCACTGAGTTGGGGACACGAGTTCATATTAACTCAACTCTCCATAAGAACCATGTAGCCAAACATGGGATTTAACGGGTCATACTTTTCAGATGATCACGTAAGTTAAGCTAGTGGATCCACTAAGTCAAAGTTAAAGTAAGGTCCTATATCACGGCAAGGTATAGGATGGTCCTCAGGCAACGTGAGGTAAAACGTTGTATCATCACTAGGGCTCATAGTGGTGGTTATTGGTTAGAGAAACTTCCACAGTAGAAATTGCATGGTTCCTCGAGGGGTTCTACTTAGTATGGATGGGGGTATGGGACTTCATTCATGCATTGCACAAGTAGACTTTGAGAGGAAGCATGGTATTTTTATGATATTATAAAATATGATTTTTACGTCATGTTTTAAATAGTTTTACAAGCTTTATATATATTGCATGTGTCTTATTGCTTTATATTGAGTTTAGTAATTCATGAGTCGAACAGAGCCAAGGTAAGTGTTCTCTTATACTCCTTTCAAGCTTAAGTTGTTGTTTAGCGGTCCAGCTCGCATACTCGTACATTCCATGTACTGATGCCAGTTGGCCTGCATCTTTTTATGACGTAGACGGAGGTACCCAGGATCAGCATCCAGCACGCCGTTGATCCAGTTGAGCACTTCAAAGTCAGTGGTGAGCCTCCTTACTTTTCGGAGGACTCAGTTATGTTATTCTCTTCATTTTGTTTTATTAGGATGTTGCGGGGTCTGTCCCAACATCCATCTCAGTATTTTAGAGGCTTCATAGACAGTCAGTCAGTTACTATTGAGTCTCTCATCTGTGTATATATATGAGTATTCTATTTTTGAGACTCGAGTTGCCTTTTTGGCCATATTTTATCAGTTGAGTTGTGTTATGACCTTTCATTGCATTAAGTTATTCTGTTGAGTTAGGTTTCCGTTGAGTCAAGAAAGCCAGGCCAAGGGTTCGCTTGGGGGGGAGCAATGGTCTTTGAGTGCCGGCCACGTCCAGGGTGTAGTCTCGGGGCGTGACACCTAAATCCTTATTTCAAGTTTTGTCTTCACCTCCTAAAAATGTAACTTTGTCGCTGCAATAGGTAAGGTGATCATCTTCCGATAGAACAACCATAATTCACACGTTTATTTGGAGTGAGAATCTGTAGAAGCAAAAAAACCATTGTCAATTCATGTAGGAATTTTTCAATAGCAGGGTGAAATAGAAGTTCTGTAATGATTTGATAGTAGAGTTGGATAGTGCATAAAGTTAGCTGAATTGTACCACTACCATAACAAAATCATGCTGATTCGTATTCAAACTTTTATGCTGAGCCAAGTTATGAACCTTTCTTAACGGAAAATAATCAAAGTGTGACCGTATAATATCAGCCATATTTTATCTACACATGTCAAACAACCTTAACAAATGAAAAATTAAAGATTCAAGGAACGGTATGAACATAGTTTTATGTTCGTATTAAACCATTTTAAAGTTGGAGTATGTGACTTGTCTGAACAACCTGATGTTGAACCTGGTGCACCAGAGTTGTCAATTAAATATGTGTGCATGGTAAACGCAACATCATAAATGATCAATATGGATTAACAAGCTCACCTTTTTCAAAAAGTCTAGAGAGGGCAAACAATTTCTTTTCCTTTTGAAACACATTTGGCGGCACAAAAATCTCAGACCCAATGAGTTCTACCACAAAAGTGTGTAGGCATGGACCTGGGTAGTCGCACTGAAACACGTATCTAAGAAATGGAGTAAGCAATTAGTTTGACGATTGATAAAGAAACTTGGTGCGTAAAAGTGTTAGCACTCCAATCAGTTCAACAACTTACAAAGCAGTAACATTATTTACAAAAAAAACTTGTCATCACACTCATTCGGCATCCGTGATGAACTCTTACAGAAACTCACATACCCAAAAATCATCAATAATTGAATTTGAGTAAGAGTCAACAACAAGCACACGAACAGAAATTGGAATCAAACAAAAAAAAGCTCACAGATAGCAATGCAAATTATGAGGAAGCTTTTTAATGATTTAAGCTGGCCCTTTTTTTTTTTTTATATATAAGTTGCTCTTTCTATTCCAGACTAATGTACAGTTTATGGGATCATTTTTAAGCAATTCACACAGCTCTGCTTCTGTCTACACTTTTTGATATCATTACTCACCAAAATGTCTAGAATAAAACATTAAAATGCACAATGATTTCAAGGGTTACATATTTTGATAATAATCTGAACAGCTCGACTAAGCAAATTTCAATATACTTTTAAGGAAATATAATATCTTATATATAGACATGAATTAAGGTTTAGAATTAAATAGTCCCCGTGAATCCTAATTAGAATTCAACCCACTTTGTAAAACCCAACTCAAATTGCAGTAGAATCCCACAAAATTTCAATGTCTACATTTTATTACATCCATAAAAGGTAGACATTGAAATTTTCACACTAAACCTTTTATTACATCCCACAAAATTTCAACTCAGACGCTTGAAACAGCTGCTGATTTTCACACTAAAATTTTGAAAGGGGAAAGCAGTGTGACAAGGAGGATGGGCGAGCAGGACCCGTCCCCTCGCAATTGTGCAAAAACAGACTAGATTGAGGCAGAAACTGGAATTGATTGGATCAGTGCGTTGCCAAATTCTGTTATTGTTGAAATTCTTTCTAAAATCCCCATTACAGATGCTTGCACAACAACTATTCTCTCTAAACGTTGGCAAAACATCTGGACTTGTATCCACGACCTGAATTGTTACCGCTCGAACACTGGTTGGTCTGCTAAGAGGTTTATTTCCTTCATCCACAATGCATTACCTCTTCTTAACTCCTCTAAAATTGAAAGCTTCACTCTACATTTCAGATCTAACATTGCTCTGTCAAATTATAGTTCCAAACGCGGAAAATGGCTTGAAATTGTATTGAAGAAAAAAGTGGAGAATCTTGACCTAGATTTAAGGGTTGCGACGATTTCTTGGGCTATTATTTGGAAAGTGATCTGTATAGCTTGCTACAGGAACTTTGCAGCAGTTCATCACTTGTAAAACTAAAATTCAAGTTTTGCTAAATACCAGAAGATCGTATACTGAATTGCACATCCCTAAAGAGTTTAACACTAACATTTGTGCTTCTCAGTGAGGAACACATGAAACAAATAACATCAAATTGTCATCACCTGGAATCGTTGAAGCTGTGTGGTTTTTGTGGTTTTCATCGTTTGCATTTAACTTCCCCAAAATGTACGAGATTTGAATTGAGTAACCACACACATCCTCTTGACTATAAGGGAGATGAGTGTTACTTTGAAATTGTTGCTCCATATGTTCAACATTTTAGGATTTCAGGGAATTTTGAGGGTGTGGGAATTAGGCTCGGGGACCTGTCGTCTTTGATCCACGCTGATCTTACTTACAACTTGTATGACTTCCGTGAATTAGATGATGTAATTGGCAAAATCATAGTGAAAGATCACTTTACAAGTGTAGCATGTGCTAATGAGCTAATCATCCCATCCTTGTATATCGAGGTCAGTTTACTCTACCATGTCTTTTTTGCAATGCAAACATGAATATATATAGCTCATCTCTTTTTTATTTATATTAGTATATAGATGACCTGTTTAGTGGCTTTAAGTAATATTAATGTTTTGTTGGTAAACATCATCTTTATTACCAAAACTGGAATAGGTCCCAACAACATATGCACATGTTTCCTCATATAGCAGACTAATCAACATTGTTCCTAGTCAGCTTGTGTTCTTCTTTGCTAATTTTGAAAGACTTTGATTTCTTTGCTAATATACTTCACTCCTTGCAATCTACTTCTCATGAGTTTAGATATAGTCTTTTACAAGACAGTACAACAAAATATTGGCCTAAATTCTTTGATATTTCTTCGGAGATGAAACATACTCCAAATTCATTCCTCGCGATGCTAATGTGTTACCAGTAAACAGACTAGCCCAATTTTGAATGTCCTTTAGCTTTGAGATGCTTGCCTGCCTGCGGTCGGGTGCCTTGACATAGTGATTATAGCAGTAGGAGTGGGGGTGGATTGTGCAGTACTACCTGCACATGCCAGCTCCAGCTTCTTAGTATATATTGCTAATAGGTACCTCTTCGGGGGACTTCAACGGTAAAATTGTCAACAGGCCCTTTAACACCTATCACATTTACTGCTGTTACTGGGGTTAAAAATGATTTACAGATATTGCTTTCTCTGGTAGCTCAATTTTCTTAACAATCCTCAGCCGGCCTCTGCCTTTAGTCCTTTCCGGCAAGGTGCAAAGTAGTAAATCATACACTAAATTGTACGAGAGTAAAACTAGAGGTCGGAGGGAGTAGTATTATATATATAGTTTGTATTTTTAAGCCTTATAAATTTGATATTATGTTACTCAATACACTTAGATGAATCTGCTTCTATCTCCTGTATAGATGATTTCCATGTTGATATTGCAAAAAGAAGATGTTTCATTACCGCTGTTGGAGTGCAAACGATTGACGATAAATTCTTGGATTAGCAAATATACCTTCCTTGGCATCGACAGACTCTTAAGTTCAACTCCTTATCTAGAGAAATTGACAGTACATCTTAAAGTGATACATATGCATGTTTTCAACTGATTTAATGCTTCGAAATACTTTTGTTTTGTCTTCACTCATTTTATTCTTTTTCTTCATGTGTCTGTTCTATTTAGTTAGAGAGAATAGTGTTTGATATAGGGTTCTAATTTTTATGTGTGACCCAAGTTGTGCTGCACTCAAGACTATTTTTTACAATGAGTACTTAAGTAGTTCCTGTTTTGTTTGGCATTAAAGTGTTACTATTACACGCCCATTGATCTCCTACAACTGCAACATAAAAATGTACTGAATCTTGTTGATGAAAGATCTCGTCTATCAATATTTATTTATGTCAAGTGTTTCACTTGCTTTCTATTGTTGATATATGTTGTTAACTTTTGCCCCTCATTTAATTATATTCTGTTTTGTGGTTCTTTTGTATCCTTAGGACTGCACTTTCTTAAATTACTGGTGTGAAGACATGGATGAGTTGGAAGACAACTATGAAAACATATTCATCATAGGTTGGTTGCGCAATGTGAAAATCTTAAAGGTTATTTTACAGTGGAGTCCCTTAATAGAGGATGACACGACAACAGAGCTTACTGAACTGATGATGTGTTTGTTTGACCAAGCAAAATATCTGGAGAAACTGGTTATAGTGGCAGAGAACAGTGATTGTTCAAAAGTGATACAAAGTTTGTTAGCTCTTCCCAGAGTTTCTAATAGTACTGTAGTTGTCTCCTTAGAATTGGTTGCTGGTGTTGAGTACTGAGTAGAATTTATTTAGATTGATTCCGTTTGTTTCCCAGAATATTTTGTTCAATTATTATGTATCTCTTTACATTTATTCGATAGCTTTTATGTATGTGGTTAGTGTAAAGATTAATTTTTTTGATGCAAAAGGAGATTATTTTTTTTAGTCAAAAGCATCAAGAAAGAAGGTCGATATGGCTGGGTTGTACCAGCCATACTAGTTATATTACAGGCGGCAATAAAGCAGTAGTATTATACAAAGTAGTGGGGTTGATGGACTGCACATGACATTAACCCTTCTAGTGGACATATCTCCATTCATGTTTGCTAGCCAATATTTTTACATTAAAGCCCAAGCACTTACAAAATCATCACACAACTCTGTTTCTTGAATATTAGAGCTTCCAATAATCAATCTCTTTCAACATTTCACTAAATTCTTCTCTTTCTCCATCACCATTCATTATTGATTTCCCTTTCAAGAATTCAATTCTCTTGTTGACAGCTTCAATCTTGGAATTCAATTTCGACAAAACATCTTTGATATTATTTTCATCAACAACAACATTGTTGCTCTGTTTTTCTCAGAGGATGTTTTTTTCGGTACTGATCAAGAATTGAGTTGAGATGAGTGGAATTTCTTGGCCATGTTTCGACGGTAGTCCCGTCTGTATCAACGATAATTGCACAAACCTTGATGTCGCACAGAACTGAAAGCTCCATTGCCTTCTTCATCACACAAGCTTTTCTATTTAGAGAAACACTTGTTTTTGCCATTATTTTCAAGTGATCAGTTTGAGTTATTAGTGTGATGGATCACAAAAGCTTTTCTAATAATCATATTTTGACTATGACTCTATCTATATACACAAACTTAACGCGGGGAGGTGAAGCTTATAATTATCATTTAAGAAACTTTCTCATTTCTTTTTATTTTATTTTTGTTCACTTACCGAGTAACTAAAGTTTCCAAATAAGAATCCTATGTAAATTTCATATAATAGTAATTTAGAGTCCAACTTATTTTATAATTTAATGTGTATAGCTTGCCACAGGATCTTTTCAGCAGTTCATCAATTATAAAACTAAAATGCAACTATTGCATAATACCAGAAGATTGTATACTCAATTGGACTCCCCTAAAAAGTTTAACGCTATCATTTATCGCTCTCAGTGATGAACAAATGGAACAAATAACATCGAATTGTCAGCAGCTGGAATCTTTGAAGCTAACTGAATTTTGTGGCTTTCATCGTTTGCATTTAACTTCCTCAAAATGTAGGAGACTGGAATTGATTGAATACAGATATTCTCCCGACTGTATCAAAGCTGATTGTCACTACTTTGAAATTGTTGCTCCATATGTTCAACATTTAAAGATTCAAGTGGTTTTTGATGGTGTGAAAATTATGCTCAGCGACCTGTCGTCTTTGGTCCATGCTGATCTTACTTACAACTTGTACAACTTCTATGAATCGGATGAAGTAATTGGCAAAAGCATGGTGAAAGATCACTTGACAAGCGTAGCATGTGCTAATGAGCTAATCATCCCATCTTTGTATATTGAGGTTAGTTTACTGTCCATGACTTCATAACTCACTCAATGTCTCTAATTTAGAGTGGAGACGAGATTTGAACAAGCATCTCTCTCTTTTAGGACATAAAGTAACTCATGAAATATGTAAAAGAATATATAGTATTTAAACAAGAGATTTTACACAACAGTTAGAAAAAATCTAAAATTATTTTGCCAAAGATATGATTAACAACTCTCCCCTTTGTTCCTGAGTTTCTGGCTTGGCACCTCAAAAATTGATAAAACTGTTACTCAAATTGGCAACAAGTTCAAAAGCTTGAGAGAATTTGTTGAAGCTTTCATATAATGAAGTTTGCCTTTGCAAGAAAAAGAGTAGGTCATCAGCAAAACCTAGAAGTAAATCACACACTAAATTGCATGGCAGAAAAACTAGAGGATGGCCTACTAGTGTTATTTAGTTTGGTATGTTATTAAGCCTTATAAATTGATATTCTGATACTCATTATACTAAGATGAATCTACTTCTATCTCCTGTATAGATAATTTCTGTGTTGGTGTTGTAAAACGAAGATGTTTCATTACCGTTGTTGGAGTGCAAACAACTGACAATAAATGCTAGGATTAACAAATATACCTTCCTTGGCATTGACAGACTATTAAGTTCAACTCCTTGTCTAGAGAATTTGACAATACATCTTAAAGGATAAGTATGCATGTTTTCAACAGATTTAATGTTTCGAAATACTTTTGTTTTGTCTTCACTCATTTTTGTTTTCTTCATGTGTCTGTTCTGTGTAGTTAGAGAGAATTGTGTTTGCTATAGTGTTTTGGTCACATAAAAACATTACTATTACATGCCCATTGATCTCATACAACTTCACATAAAAATGTACTTAATCTCGTCTATCTATATTTATTTCTGAAAAGTGTTTCACTTGCTTGTCTATTGTTGATATATGTTGTTAAGCTTTTGCCCCTCATTTAATTATATTCTGTTTTGTGGTTCTTCTGTATCCTTAGGACTGCCCTTTCTTAAATTACTGGCGTAAAGACGTGGATGTGTTGGAAGACAATTATGATAACATATTTATATGTTCGTTGTGGAATCTGAAAATCTTGAAGTTCATTTACAGTGGAGTCCCCTCACATTTGACACAACAACAGAGCAAACTGAACTGATGAAGTACTTGCTTGAGCATGCAAAAAATCTGGAGAAACTGGTTATAGTCCCAGCTAACCGGGGTTGTTCAAAAATGATAGAAAGTTTGTTAGCTCTTCCCAGAGTTTCTAATACTACTCTACTTGTTTCCGTAGAACCAGTTGCTGATGTTGAGTATGAGTAGAATTTGTTTAGATTGATCCTGTTTGTTTTCCAGAATATTTTGTCCAATTATTTTGAATCTCTTTACATTTATTTGATAGCTTTTTATATGGTATGTGGTTAGTTTAAAGATTTTATTTTATTTTTGGTGCAAATGGCCAAAAGCATGTACAGTGAAGCTAGATTTGGCAACAAAGCAGTACTAGTATTATACAAAGGAGTGGGGTTGATGGACTGCACATTAACCCTTGTAGTGGAGAAACCTACAATCATTCAGTAAAGAAGAATATGGAATTTATCATATGGATTACTTCTTTTTGAGCTACTAACTGTAATTTCTGAACTTTGTTAATAGTCAACAAACTCTCAATAAAGTCACAAATTGTTAATTTAATCCCAAAGAAAAATATAGACTTATGGAAATAAAACATTCATACAAAACTAAATTAAGAAGTCTAATAGAGAAATGACACACCAAAATACAAAGAAGTAAAAAAATACATTCATACATCCTTCTTAAGACTTTGATCTATATGGAAAAATAAATACAAAATTAGTACATAAATTTCCGAGTTCTTATCGGCTCCTTCTTCCATATCCTATCAAAATTCAAGAGTTTTCTTCATCTAAGAATAAAAATGGCAACCTTGGTAGGGGTTTCATTAAATAAAAAGGCTGAATTTATATAGTATGAAGAAGGTAAAAAAAAGTTTATCTGTAAGACTGTAACATGCAACTACAAACTTTGATTCCAAGCAAGTTGGGGTCGGATATATGCGTTCTTGATGCACATGTTGCTCCATTTAAGTCTGTTTTATACCAAGCTAGCACAAGAAGTTTTCTACATCTTTTACTAGCATATAAGTTTCTCTAGTCTCTGGCAAGACTAAAAGACTATAAGCTGTCAAAGCAAGATCTCAATTATATAAAATTTTCTTTGTCTTGAGAATAGCTTGATTGCTGCAGTAAGCTAATAAAGAAAGTCTGTAATTGTCCACCTTTAATATTTTTATTCCCTTTATTGTAGAGGATATGCATATTCCATCGATGGTCAAAAGAGCTATCAGGAATGCTTTCGATAATGTACTGGCTGATACCCAATCACTTGATAATACCTCTGGAACAACTGCTCTGACTGCGCTTATTTTAGGACAGTAAGTGATTGACCTTCTTTTGTCTGGCACATTCATATATTTCTAAAATCTTCATCTCTGGTAGGAGCTAGATGTAGTCATGCCGTGACTGTCCCAATAATTTTTTATACAAATTTTGGATCTGCTAAATATGTCAATGCTTAAGTTCGCAGGGTCTTGATCTATTGATGAGAGCACAACACTAGATGTATGGATTAGTCATATGTCATGGGTTCGATCCCTTTCACAGCAAAAATCCTGGTATTTAACCTCCTCTTCACATTCATTTCAACCTCGCTTTCTTTATCTTGTCTGTCACGGAGGCACTCCCACCTCGCCCTGTATAACTTTATTCCTTATCATATCTCTCCTACTATGGCCACACATCTAATCGAGCATCCTATCACCGCTACCTTTGTCTCCTCAATGTGGGCATACTTAACTAGCCAGTACTTTGACACATAAAACAATGTTGGTCTAACCACAACTATGTATAACTTACCTTTAAGCCTTGGTCTAACCAATTGGATTTAATTACTGCCTAAAAATATCTTTGGTCGTTTGGTAGGAGAGATTTTCTTACTGGCTTTAGCCTTGAGATTATATTGAATACGGTAAAGATAAACTTTCATTCTTGAAATCTAGCATTTAATTCTAATATCTATTTACAATGCCAGATAGGAACTTACATAACTCAGTTATGCATCGGAGAAAAATATGACAACAGAAACAACAAGATACAAAGAAAAATAAAGCAACAGATAGTAATGTAATTTAAAAAATAAGAAACTACGCGACTTCTAAATAATACTGCTAATAAGGAGAAGAGGAGAGAAGGCTAGCCCCTACCTCTCCCAAATAAAGTGTGATAATACTTGGCAAGCCATGGTATTGAGCTATATTGAGCTATAGAGGAACTGTCAAGTTGCTGGCCGTTAAGTCAAGTTGTTAGGCTGTTAATTTTATGTCACTAATTTTGTTAAAGACATGTGATTCACATGTGAGTTAGTTCTAGAATAGTTGATAGAAATTCCTTTATATAGGTGCAATGTTATGCTGTAAATTTCAGTTTATTGAAATGTAAAACTTGCCATTGGAAACAATGTGAATTTGTTCTAGAAAGCTCTCAATTCAATTTGAGTAGTTAGATCACAAATTTTTTATGGTATCAGAGCAGGATCCATCTCACCCAATGTTGGGGGCCCCAAAAATCAAAATTGCCACGCACTAGATGCTAAGCACTGGGTGTGAGGTGGGTGTTAAAGAATGATAAAAGTCCCACTTTGGTGGTTACTGAGATGAGTGGACTCCTTATAAGGCTTGAGCAATCCTCCTCCCCTTGATTTAGCTTTTGGGGTGTGAGTTAGGCCTAAGACTTAATTTAACATGGTATCAGAGCTAATGATCGAAAGTTCTTAGAGAAGTAGCAGGCTTCATTGTTAGTTGCTCGAAGATTCAACAATGGTGGATAGCACTGCAACAATGGTGAATAATCCAGTCGCAGTAGAAATTGATCCACAAATCGATCACAATCATCCTTTACATCTACAGTCATCTGATACTCTTGGTGTTGCCTTAATTCCAATGAAGCTTACAGGTCCAGAGAATTATGGATTATGGAGTAGATCAATGCGCCTTGCACTGCTAGTCAAAAATAAACTTGGATTTGTTGATGGCACATGCGTTAAGAGCACATACAAATGAGATTAGGCAATCAGATGGGAAAGATGTGATGTAGTTCTGTTATCATGGATCAGTGCAACAGTAGCACCAGAGCTGTCAACCAGCATTGTGTATGCATCGAGTTCGAGGAAGATCTGTAACACCTCGCAACTAAAAAGAACTTGAAGGAAGTTTAAAATCTAGAAATAGTTACTTTTGGAAAGAATGAGGAAATCTGGAAATTTTTAAGCAAGTTAAAGTGAGTTTTTGGTCAACTTCTAATGGCCATAATTTCTAGCTTAGGATGAGTTAGGTGTGTTTCCAAATATGGTTAGAAAGCCCTTGGGATGATCTTTCCAACTCCGCCAAGTTTGCTCAATTATGAGCTTGTATGAGTGAGTTATGCCCTTTCAAAATTGGGTCGTTGGATTAAGGAAATGTCCAATCTGGGATTTTAAGGGGTATTTTAGTCTTTTCATTTCCCTATTATTTTAATCCATTTTTAGGAGTTTAATATGGGTCAAATCAGATTTTAGTCAGTTTTAGAATCTGGGATTTCACGGTAGGGCTAAGGAGAAAGGAGAAGAGAAAAGAAGAAGGAGAAAAAGGGTAAATTCATCAAGATCGATCAAGAGAGTTGGTGTTTCGTCAAGGATTTACTTCTATCAGGTATATGAGGCTCTCATAACGTTGGGATCATTCTCCCACGTTCCAAGCATATTTATTTCAGTTTGGATTCGTCCTAAAAGCATTTGAATGTTGATGATCTTGATACATATGCTTGAATTCATATATTATTCTTGAATTTGACTGAGTTGGGAAGTTTCTGAGTTCGAAACGTCACATTATAGGGTCGTTTCGAGTTAGGTTTTAGGTACATTTGCTGGGTATCTGTATCTAAAAGTAATTTGAAAAAAAGGAATCGAGTTTGGGTGAATTGGGGTTGGAAAACGAAGAAGAAATTTCGTCGAACGAAATTAAGGGGTGGCCGCGCGTCGTGCGCCTAGTGCCTAGATTTGAACATTTCAGCTTCGCGTCGCGGAGCTGACACGAGGTGTTCTACCTCAAAAGATGTTTTCAGAACCAAAATTAAATTATGCCTCCGCATCGGGGACCCACCTTCAAATATTGATTTTTGGAATTTTCTCATGTTTATCTATCTAGAATCATTTCTAAACATCATGAGATCTTTTCAGTCACAAATCTTAATTCTTGAATCCATAATTCAATTCAAAGATCAGTTAAGAGTCAAGTCAAGAGCAGTTAAGGTCAGTCAAGAGTCAAGTTAAGATAAGTACTTAAAGTTTTCAAAAGTCTTTCACAAATGTTTTAACTTTGTTTTAAGACTTAAGTTTTGAGTTCAATAAAGAGTAAAGTTGAAGTTCTTTTCTTCAAAGAAGTATGTGGGGACTATGTATTCCCAAAGAGATTTAAAAATATTTTCACATTTTAAATAAGAGCGGAAACTGAGATTTCCAAATGAGCCTTTGGGCTAGTTTTCATAAAAGAGTAATAGCTTTCTAAATGAAGCAAGAAGGGAAATTGAGATTTCCAAGATAGCCATTGAGCTAAGTTTTTGAGCACTAATCTCAAATCACAGAAAAATTATGTTTTTAAAACATAAAGAGATAATATATTTTGGGAGTAGTATTGAGCACCGATATGGAGGAGAGTTCAGACAACTCACAGCCCCCATAAACCATGTAGCCACCATGGGTAGAAAAAGATCATACTTTTTAGATGAACCCTTTTCACAATAGACTAGTGGATCCACTTAGTAGTTCAGGTCCTATACCTTTGTCCGGGTATAGGATGCACTGGCAGCGTGAGGTAGATCGATGTATCATCACTATAGCTCTTATGTGATAATTGTCGGTTAGAGAAACTCCCACAGAAGTTATTGTATTTTTATATACATCAGTTTATTGTATTTTTACATACATTTTAGAGTTATGTTGTATCCTTGTATATACACAGAGTTGACATCATGTTTTTAAACAACTTTTCTTTATATTGCACTTTTTTTAAACTACTATATATTGAAATGAGTTCAGTTAAGTATTCATGAGTTGAGAAGAGCCAAGGTAAGTGTTTCTTTCAGATTCCCTTTCAAGCCTATGTTGTTTAGCATTCTAACTCGCCTACTCGTACATTCAATGTATTGATGTCAGTTGGCCTGCATCGTCTAATGATGCAGACACAGGTAACTAGGATCGGCATTCCAGCGCATTGTTGATCCAGTGAGCAGTTCAGAGTTAGTCGGTGAGCCTCTTTGCATTCCGGAGGATCTGTTTTTATTGCTTTCTAGTTAGTTCATTAGGATGTTGTGGGTTTGTCCCAACATCCATCTCAATTGTTTTAGAGGCTTCATAGACAGTCAGATGTTAGTCCTTTGAGTCTTTCATTATCATTTCTTATTGTTAAGACTTGGGTTGCCACTTTTGGCCAAGTTGAATGTTTAACCTTTAAACATTCTCGGTTATTTTATTATTCAGTTCAGTTAAGTGTTATTGATCATTATAAGTATGAATATTGTCTTCTACTGAGTTAAGTAAGCCAGGCAGGCCAAGGGTTCGCTTGGGGCCAACAATGGTCTTCGAGTGCCAGCCACGTCCAGGGTGTATGCTCGGGGAGTGACAAGATCTAGAGTGACTTCAAGGAGAGGTTTGATAAATCTAACTTGACTAGAATTTTTCATTTGTGGAAGGAGATCAGTATGATGAGTCAAGGAACGAATTATGTGACCACATGCTATTCTAAAATGAGAGATTTATGGGATGAAATAGATGTTATGGTGCCATCCCCATCATCTGACTGTCAGGAGTCAAATTCTCATGTTGAGCACATTAGACAAAGAGGTTATTGCAATTTTTAGTAGGATTGAATGAGAGTTATGCTTAAGTTAGGAGTTCAATTATGCTTGGTTCGCCAGTTCCAAGTGTGAATCAAGCCTATGCAATGGCAATTCAAGAGGAATGCCAAAGAAATCTAGGTATGATGGAAGGAGGAAAGGATCCCATGACTAGGATCCCATGACTATGCTAGCAGGAAGAGGTTCGAGATTCAACAATCAGCCACACAACTTTTAGTATCAACCTAATACTTCCCAATCCAAGAAGAATCAAGGTCATGTCTCACAAGAAAGGAAATCAGTTGTGATCTGTGAACACTATGGGTACAAAGGCCATACAAAAAAGACTTGCTACAAGATTGTAGGCTTTTCTACTAATTTCAAGAGCAAAAGGAAAGTATCTACTGATGAGGATAGCATGCCTCATGCTCATGTCTCAATAGTTGAAGTTGGATCACCTGCTTCAATAGGAGGAACCACAGTAGCATCAGGATCAGGATCTCACTTTCATTTTCCAGGAGGATATTTCACAAAGGAAAACTATGATCAAGTGCTGAAGATGATGGTTTCTCAGCCCACAGGAAGTTGTAAAGCCAATGCAGTTGCAGGTATGCATGCTAAACATGATAATGTGAGTAGCAGGTATGAAGTAGATCATTGACTCTGGAGCTACACATCATGTTACTTATTGTGATAAGATCCTACATGATTGCAAACAATTAACAGAGTCAAATCTTATAAATTACAAGTACCTATAGGGAATAAAATTCAAATAGAACACATTGGTAATGCAGTAATTTTGGGAGACTACGAGCTGCAAAATGTTCTACACGTACCAGAATTCAAATTCAATTTGCTGTCAGTTTCTAAGTTGACTAAGGACCTGAATTGCGTGGTGTCTTTTTATCCTAATTTGTGTACAATGCAGGCTCTTAATACTGGGGATGTGATTGGGATTGGTAAGGAAGAAGAAGGTCTTTACATTCTCAAGCATGAAGCACTCTCAGTAGCAGGAGCAGTAGTTACAGACAAAAGGATGTCAGATTTGAAGCTGTGGCATCTCAGATTAGGGCATCCCTCTATGAAAGTAATGAAGCATAATCCCATTTTGAATAATAAAGTAGATGTTAGTATACAAGAAGAATGCATGATTTTTCCCTTGGCCAAACAATGTAGACTGAAGTTTCCTTCTTGTATAACTAAATCCAGTAGTTTGTTTCAGCTCATACATATGGAATATCAAGTTCACTGAAGCTCTGTTGACAGCAGGATACACTCAGAGTGCTCATGATCATTCATTGTTCATTAGAAAAGTTGGAAGTGATCTAGTGGTAATTTTAGTCTATGTGGATGACCTTTTGATCACAGGAAACAGTTCCCACTTGATTCAAGAAGCCAAAGCCACTTTGAATAAGAACTTCAAGATGAAAGATTTGGGAAATCTTAGATATTTTTTGGGAATAGAAATTTTGAAATCCAAAGATAGACTCTTACTTAATCAAAGAAAGTATGCATTGCAACTTATTTCAGAAGTTGGTCTGACTGGAGCCAAAGCAGTAAGCACTCCTTTAGAGTTCAATCACAAACTTACCAGCCTAGAATATGATCAACATACTGGTGGCTCTAATTGTCACGCCCCGAGCCTAAACCCTGGACGTGGCCGGCACTCGAAGACCATCGCCGGCCCCCAAGCGAACCCTTGGTCTGGCTTTCTTAACTCAGCGAAAACCTAATTCAACAGAATAACTCAATGCAATGCAAGGTTATAAAACAACCCAACTGATAATATCTGGCCAAAAAGGCAACTCAAGTCTCAAAATAGAATATTTACATATACATAGATGAGAGACTCAATACTAACTGACTGACTGTCTATGAAGCCTCTAAAATACTGAGATGGATGTTGGGACAGACCCCAAAACATCCTAATAAAACAAAACTAAGAGAACAAAATGACCGAGTCCTCCGGAATGCAAAGAGGCTCACCACTGACTCTGGAGTACTCAGCTGGATCAACGGCGTACCGAATGCTGGTCCTGGGTACCTGTGTCTGCATCATCATAAGATGCAGGCCAACTGGCATCAGTACATTGAATGTACGAGTATGCGAGCTGGAAAGCTAAACCACAACTTAATCTTGAAAGGAGTACAAGAGAACACTTACCTTGGCTCTGTTCGACTCATAAATAACTGAACTCAATATATAAAGCAATAAGACACATGCAATATATAAAGCTTGTAAAACTATTAAAACATGACGTAAAAATCATATTTATAATATCATAAAAATACCATGCTTCCTCTCAAAGTCTACTTGTGCAATGCATGAATGAAGTCTCATACCCCCATCCACACTAAGCAGAACTCCTCGAGGAACCATGCACTTTCTACTGTAGGAGTTTCTCTAACCGATAACCACCACTATGAAACTAAGTGGTGATACAACATTTTACCTCACGTTGCCCAAGGACCATCCTATACCTTGCCGTGATATAGGAAGCTAACTTTACTAAGTGGATCCAATAGCTTAACTTACGGAATCATCTAAAAAGTATGACCCGTTAAATCCCATGTTGGCTACATGGTTCTTATGGAGAGTTGAGTTAATATGAACTCGTGTCCCCAACTCAGTGCTCAAGACTACTCCCAAAAATATATTTTAGCTCATACGTGTTTTAAACACATCTTTCTTTAGTTTGAGATAATTGCTCAAAACTTAGCCCAGAGGCTCACTTGGAATCGATGTTCCTTTTTCTTGAAAACTAGCTCAAAGGCTCTTTTGGAATCATAGTTCCCTTCTTAATCAAATATAAAAACATTTAGAAACTTCTCTGGGAATACATAGTTCCCTAATAACTTTTGAGAAATGAACTCAACTTTAAACTCTTGACTTAACTTGAAACTCTTTACTTAGCTTGAAACTCTATACCCTTTACTTGACTTGAAACTTGAGTCTTAAAATGAAGTTAAAACGTTCAATAAAGACTCCTGAAAAGCTTTAAGGACTTGCTTGACTTTCTTCTTAACTTCTAAGCTCAACTCTTAACTTCACTTAACTTGGAAACTAACTCTCCTTGAATTGGATTTATGGATTCAAGGTGTTTGATCACATGTTATGGATGAGTTCTAGACGCTTAGACGTACCTTGGAGTGTTGGAAACAACTATGAAACATAGGTACAATACCAAGGAACATGCATGAACAAGTGGGGAAAGAATGGGAAAGGTTGGCGTCCTTGGCGCTCTGAGAGGCGTGGGGCGCCAGCCCTAAAACTTCAGAAGTGGTCTGCTAGTGCTCTGTATGGTGCGCCGCCCCAAGGGGGAAAGTTCAGAGCACCTTTTGGGGCGCGCTGGCAGGCGCGACACCCCAGCCCTTTTCCCCGATTCGACTTTTCTCCTTCATTTCTCCAACTCTAAAGCCTCTCAACAACAAAGATTCTTCCCCCAAATACTTAGAATCATCAAGACCCTCAACATACAATAGATTCAACTCAAAAACATCACCGGAAACATACACCAAACCAACAAGAACTTCAACACAACACAACTACAACTTCAACCAACATCACCACAAGATTTCAACGACCACAACTAAATCTTTTCTCGGACTTTAAAACGAGTTTGGCGTGTGGGGGAAAGAACCAACCCAACACTATGAGCTCACATACCTTAATAGGGATCACCCCCGACGAAATCCACGACGATCTCTACGAAGTTTGCTTCTTCTTCTCCTTTTTCCTCTTCTCTCCTTTTCTATCAAGAACCCTAACTCTCACTTTAAAAGGGAAAAAATGATTTAAAATCAGTCTAACTCCTTAATATATATCCAAAAGGCAAGGCTAGGGAAAAGACCAAAATACCCTTACAATTTCCGGACGGATTTCCCTGCCAACTGCTCAACTTCCAAAGGGCATAACTCACTCATACAAACTCGGAATGGAGCAAACTCAGCGGCGTTGGAAAGAATATTCCACGAACTTTGCAAACATAACTGGAACTACACCTAACTAATCCTAATCTAGGAGTTATAACTGTTCAAAGTTGGCCAAAAACATACTTTTTCCCATACTTAGCCAAATTTTCCAGATTTTTAATTCTCTCCAAAATGACTATTTCCAATTCTAAGCCTCTTCATAATAATTTCAAATTGCCGGATGTTACACTAATGAACCTGAACTAAATGATATTACATCCTATCAGAGGTTAATTGGGAAGTTGTTATACTTGACGATTACTAGGCCTGATATTTGTTTCAGTGTGCAAGTTTTAAGTCAATTCATGCAACATCCTAAAACCTCACATTAGGAAGCAGCACTAAGAGTTGTGAGATACATAAAGAGGTCCCCAGGACTTGGAGTTTTACTGAAAAAAGGAACTGAACCCACAAAACTCACTGGATATTGTGACTCAGATTGGGCTTCATGTCCTAATACAAGACGATCAGTCACAGGGTACATGGTAAAACTTGGAGATTCCTTGATTTTTTGGAAGTCGAAAAAACAACAAACAGTCAGTCAAAGCTCTGCTGAAGCAGAATATAGGAGTTTGGCAGCTCAAGTTGCAGAGTTGGTTTGGTTGGCAGGTTTACTGAAGGAGCCACATTGTCCAGTTGCGAGTCCAATCTTAGTATTCACAAACAGCAAATCAGCTATTCAAATAGCTGAGAATCCAGTGTTCCATGAACGTACAAAACACATAGAAATTGACTGTCACTTTATACGGGAGAAGGTGAAGTCAAACTTTATCAGTCCTCAATATCTATGCAGTGCTATGCAACCTGCTGATATTTTCACCAAGGGATTAGGTGCTTCTCAACATCACTTACTATTGACCAAACTTGGTGTGTTAGATGTCTTCCACCCTACAGTTTGAGGGGGAGTATTAAGCTATATTGAGCTATAGAGGAACTGTCAAGTTGCTGGCCGTTAAGTCTCGTTAGGCTGTTAATTTTCTGTTACTAATTCTGTTAAAGACACGTGATTCACATGTGAGTTAGTTCTAGAATAGTTGATAGAAATTCCTTTATATAAGTGCAATGCTATGCTGTAAATTTCAGTTGATTGAAATATAAAACTTGTCATTGGAAACAATGTGAATTTGTTGTAGAAAGCTTTCAATTCAGTTCAAGTAGTTAGATCACAAAGTTTTTACATGGTCATGTCCGTAGTAAGTTGAAATTGTGTCATGTCTTGTCTAATCACCTCCCCCAGTTCTTTTTCGGCCTACCTCTACTCTCCTAACTCGTGCTACAACCAACATTTCACACCTCCTTACTGGTGCATCCGTGCAGATCTCTTCACATTCATTTCAACCTCGCTTTCCTTATCTTGTCTGTCACGGAGACACTCCCACCTTGCCCTGTATAACTTCTTTCCTTATCCTATTTCTCCTACTATATCCACACATCTAATCGAGCATCACATCGCCGCTACCTTTATCTTTTGAACGTGGGCATACTTAACTAGATGAATTAACCATTGTCAGGGATTTTCTAAGTTTCTGTTGTCCATGACAATGGTGGATTATTGCTGATACAAAAACAAAATACTTACTGTAAGGATCTTCCAACAACTTAATTTAGATTTATTCAGTTGTCACTGTAACTATCCTTGATTGAATGTGGCTGCTCTTCATAATAAGATTCATATGCACACCAAACGATTCCATCTCACTAACCATATTAAGTTGATATGAAACAATAGGTAATTCTTCATAGCAAACTTGATATCTTTGCCTCCACGAGGTAGTAGTAAATTCTGCGTACACTCTATCCTTTCTAGACTCCACTTGTGGGATTTTACTGGGTATGTTATACTTGTTGTTATTGTTATAGTGCATATTATTTAAATCCTTATTCTTCTACAACAAAAATTATGAAACCAAAAGAGGAAAGAGTTAAGTTTCTCTCATATCGACCAACACTTTCCTTGAGTTTGAAATAAGCGACAAGAAGCAAGGGCGCACAAAAGCCGTTGCCCCTTAGTGCATCCCTTTTCTTGTAGGAGTGCTAACGCGCGACCTTATGCTTTCTTCCCCTTGCTCTGCAGTACGAGTCTCATACAGAGTTGCGCTCCTTTAATATGATGAGAAGAAACTTTTTCTAATTAGTGATCTTTAATTTTTATTTTTGCTTCTCATTTTATGAAATACTACGAGATAAAATAATTTTAGTTACGACCTAATTTCATAAGACATAAATTTAGAGAACGTTTACTTTGTCCAGTAAATTTTATGTAGGAATAAGTTATGCCCCTTAAGGCATAATTTTGTGAGCTTTGAACTAAACTTTGTGGGTTCTATGGGCATAAGTTTTGTATGAACTAAATTATGCCTCTGAAAGATACTTTTCTAAAGGGAAAACAAACTAAAGCAATCTCCAAATTAGGAACATAATTCCCTTCATTTGGACCCACTTTTTCTTATAAGAAAGGTAGGTTCTTTATATTTTTATCGACATAAATATTTCTAAAAAAATAACAACTATTAGGAAAGTATGAGATTTAATGTAATGTTATTCACAAGGCTAAACTATAAATTATAATCTCAAATTAGTTGGTATAGCATATATGAATATGTTACTATTCAATTTTGTAATAGCTTATTTTTTTTTAGATGAGATGATCATGTACGTTATTATAGTGAAAGTATAAATAAGAAGCTTGGATTCAAGTTTCATTGCCATGCTTTAATAGTATTACAAAAAAGATCGTGTAATTAACTCATAAAAAGATAAATTCGTATGTGAGGAACATAATGAAAATACAATTGACTAAATAAAAACATTATTCTTTTGAACTTCAAGTTTTAACTGAGATGATTGCACACCTTAACAGTGTATATAAACTATAAAATTCAACAAATTAACTGGTTAGAAACTACCAACAACTTTCATGGTATATATGAATTACGCCAAAGATCACATTACTCAAAATAGTGGATACTAGAAAAAACATCATATTTTATTTTATTAAATTGGGGTATGAGAAGGGGAAATGGTGAGCAGACTACAAGATGGGGAATCCCTTCATCGACAAAATTAAAGTTTACGTAGTCAATCAACTGAACTACGTACTAAAATACTATGACATAATTAAAATCTAATCATAGAGAACACCTTCTCAAGATGTTTAGCCTTGAGATCAAGATACTCTTTCACCTTCACATTTCTATATTTTGGTACAACACCAACATTATCCTTAGAAGAAACTAATGGAATAATCATAGAATTAACTTGAGGTCCAAAAAAATAAGCCAAAGAGACTCTATGCTTAGTTTGATCCACGAGAACTCGATGATAAACCGATGGAAATTCCCCATTCGAGAGTATATGAAGAAGATCACCTACGTTAGCAATGAGGGCATCGTTGGAAACTGGAGCAATTTAAGTCCATCCTTGGTCTTTTTTCAAGATTTGAAGACCCTTTGTGTTATTTGTTTGATGGAGTATTGTTAGGAATAATGAATCTGTGTGAGGAGCTAACCCTAGTGCATGGTTAGGGTTAGGGCAACATGGATATGAATTCAATTGTAAAGCTCCTGTAGATTCAAATGACTTAATTGAATGTTCTTGAGATGGTTGTAAGTAATTCAGGATATGCAGCCAGAGTTGGAAGGATAGAGCTTTCATCTTCTTTTGATAATTTTCCATCACATCACTACAAAGAGCAAAGCAAATGAACAAATAATAAGAATCATACTATAACTTTCAACGTCTCAAATTATTTATCGTTAATATCAGCTCAAATTAGCTATGTAATTAAATTTATGTTTAATATGAGAAAAATATAATTGTTGCGTAGAATTATTTACTAAATAACTTGATTATATAAGTATATTTTTTATATCGTTAATGTGTATAACTTAAACTCATTTTTATATACATTCACATAAAATCAATCCATGTACTTACCAAAAAATTTGATAGTCATGTGGCCAAAGTTCCATAGCATGATCAAGTGGTGAATCCATAATGGTGAACCCTTCATGCCACATGAACTTTGAGAAAAATGGCGTAATTCGAGCTGTTCCATATCCGGTGGCGCCAGTAGTCGATCTCATGACCTTCACCTTCTGTTCTACTGGCAAGGCAAAAAGTCGTCTTGCCTGAGATTCAACCTCATCAAAAAGTTCTAAAGAAACTCCATGATTAACAACTTGAAATATCCCCATGTTTTGCATGCATGACCTATAAGTTCCACAACATTAGGGGCTAAAAGATCAATTATTGGGACATTAGGGTTTTTTTCATCATGACTAATTGGGGAATTATTGATATTAGGCCATAAATGAGAGTTTGGAACTTCTTGGATTGAATGAAAATCTATAGGAAGAATGTGTTGAAGGCTCTGAGGGTTTTCTTTGAAAGATTCTTCAAGAGTACTAGTAGTAGCCATTATTTTGGACTTTGAAGCAAAAACAAATGTAATAATATAAGTATATAGGTTTTTCTTGGAATATATATAGGGTAGGAAATATAACCTTTTACACATGGATTGGTTGGTCTTTTTTGGAATATGTGTTGTCTATAATTAGGTTCCCAATTTTGGCAGATTTAGTTACCATTTAGTCATATATTTTAAATCAAACATTTAAATTTTTTTCTTTAAATATCTGTTTGACTTTGATTTTGAAGAAAAAACAAAAGTATAGTGAAAAAAAAAAGTTTGATTTTGAATAAGATATTTACATTTTTTCTTTAAATATATGTTTCACTTAGATTTTGGATGTACCATTTAAATTTTTTCTTTAAATATCCATCTGACTTAGATTTTGGATCACTCTTAAATATTTATCCTTAAATGTATCTATTAGGCCCTGAAATTCAATCTTCAAATATTTTAAATCCCCCAAAAGAGTTAGTTTTTGGGTTTTTGAGACTTCCATTCACAATTATTTTTAATTATTTTTTCTAACTATAATGTATGTCCAAATACAACTTTCCAAAAATCACGTCAATTAAAATTTAATTTTAAGTTTTAAAATCAATTTCAAAATTTATGATCAAATCGGAGCATAAGATGAGGTCAAGGGAGGAATCGGGGTGTCGAATATATATATATTGAATATTAAAGGAATGAGATAAATTTTAACTTTCACTTTTGGAAAAAATAAAAATAGCTAGCCATCACGCTGTGGATATTCATTTGACCTGTTATATACACTATTTCACAGCATTGTAGTTTTAAATGTTTTAAGATATCACATTTCATAATTGTGTGATCTCCTCATAATATAATCTTACTTCCTAATACTAAATAGGATAAACAAAAGATAATAATTATTTCAAAGGCCTCATCTAGTGAGGAGAAGATATAATTGTAGAAGACTGACTTTTTCCGCCATCTTTTGTTCTGTACTAACTTTCACTTGTTAAAAATTTGACGTTAAAACGTTTAACTTTACCTTCGGGTTCATCAGCTCTGGATTATGAATTTGAACTTGAAAGTTATTCATCTCATGAAGAAAATATAATAAAGTAATTGATATTCATTTAACTTGTTATATTCTTATCCTATTCACTTTCTCAAACATATGACATATGCTCCCAAGATTTCTGATTATAATAACTTTGTTACGTGCAAGGTAAAATAAAACTATAGAAGAAAGTCTAGTGCAAATAAGAATCTCTTAAATTATAAGAGAAGATACATTTATTAAAAAGTTCTTAAATATTTGAATTATCAATCTTACCAAAAATCACAGAATTGACAATTCATGTTTTGATTCATTCTCTCTTTCTTTAAAATTTGGAATGGAAAAACAACTTAAGAATAGATTTTTTTTTTCAACAGTTGTTTTACCAAATTTCAGAGTATTAACTGTGAAACATAGTCCACTACTAACAAAAACATGCTCATTTGTTTAATTTTCATAACCATATGGACATTGAGATTCACACAACAAAAAGGAAAAAATTCGCATAATCAAAATGACACCATCTCATCAATTATAACAATTTTATACAGAGCATTTGAAATAGTAGCCTTTCATAATTAGGAATTGTCATAATAAAATAAAATATCAAATCTAATTAGATGCTCTATTAAAATCAACTCATCTCATTTGGTTAAAGTCAAGAGTTAATTCAAATAATCTAACAAAAATAAGCATATTAACTTACCTATAAATCGATCACTGAGGTAGCAAAAACCTTAAATAAGTAGCACACATTTTATCTAGTTCATTCTCCATAGTACCTAATGATTCACTATGATCTCGATACTGAGTGACTGTACCATTCATCTAAGAACCTACTAATCTTGTGTTTTCAATAACTAAAAAATTCAAAATAAGGAAAACATTTTATGCGATTGGACAACATAAAAACAGTCAAAATTATAAAAAAGAAGAAAGTCTAAGTTGCATTATATTTCAAGGCTCTCAAATTTATCAATTCAAAAATAGGGAAAAAAAATCAAATATTGACAGAGTTTTTACAACCTCTTTCCACAAAAAAAGATTGAGACAATGAAATGAATACAGGTTGATTTTTTTACTCCTTACCCAATGTCGTAACAAAGTCCTCACTCCAACTCAAACCTACCAAAAGAAAAATCAACTTTTACCGAATTCAATTACAATACAAAGAAAGATACACTAAAAAATCATTGCCTCTTATCAACTAAAACCGTAACCTACCAATATCATTCTCAATATAACCATAAAATGTTTACCTGATCAATTTATTTTTAAAAAAAAGCTATATCTCTTAGCTGACACATTGATAGGCTCATAAAGGGATAAATTCTACTAAAATTTGTTACCAAGAATGAGAAGCTTTTCCAACTATTAGTAGTAACTACTAAAAATACTATCACTCTCAATTTGACTTAGCATTAACTATATGTAGAAGACCGTTCAATTTACTATCAAACAATTACTATAATTCATACTTTTGAACAAATTAAAGATGGTGGATTTAAATGACTTGATAAGTTGTAAAATTTCTTTTCAAAAGTTTCGTTGTTAGATCTGAAAAAAGAATCAATCTAAACAAAGCTAAAAAAATCTGGACTTTACATTATTCTGTATTTGTATATATACCCTACTAAAGAAGCATGATGATGGTGATAATAATATTTGTTAGGAGAAAGAATATAATATACACAAAACCTGTTTGAAATATTGACAGGCGAACTATTAGAAACTCTAAACCTTTCAAACTTGAGAGTTCATGGCTCCAAGTACCTTAAACTCTCTGAGCAATGGAGAGAAAACATATTTTTAACACATATACTGCACTATTAATAACTTTCAACTGGACATATCAACTGATTTCTCAGGTGTTGCGTAACATGCAAATTCAAGCTTGCATCTCAAGACATGATTTAGACGGCCAGACCAAGTTATTCCCTCTAGTAGAAAATTGAGGGAGAAAAATAAAGTCAGTAGATCATGGAGTTCCAGTTGATCGATTAGAGGTTCAACCCTAAGAATCTTACATATTGGATCTTAAATACTACATCCGCTTCCATTCATAATATATATAGTTCATATCACACATGCATATCAACTTAGTTACACACTCATGTGGCATTAGTTGAAGCAGACATGTTTATATAGAAGAGAAATATTTAAAACATTTATTACCAGTAGCGATAAAAGAGAAAGCAACCCCAGATTTGATCTGGCTCTCCTCTTTCTCAAGTTCCAAACTTCTCGACAACTGAGATTAACACATAGATTGTTGTATAAACTCCCTCAAAAAATTCCTCTCTCCGTTGTAATGATGCTAGCACTCACCCTCCTTAAACACACATGACTTCTATAGACAATCAAGAAATTATCAAGCTCACAATATTATGACTCATCAACGGATCCAAATCAAGTAAATATGCTCTAATCCCCAAAAATGGAAAACTATAGCTAATCTCTAAGCAACCAAGAAAAGTATAGAGAATGTTAGAAAAAATATTAGGAAATATAATTGAAGAAGAGGATGGTTTTGAGGTGTGTAATCACTTTCTTTAAAGAGATATTGTCCATATACATATTGGGGTAAATACAAACAATTCTCTTCAATAATACAATAAAGCCCTTTGATTTTTCATAAAGATCATGTTCTTTCATAAACAAATTACTTTTCAAAACAGTAATATTCTTTCACGAATAAAAGTGTCTGTTCAATTTAAGACCTCTATATAATAAAATATCCCACATAGAATACATAAAGAAAATATCACTAATTAAAAATGTGGTTAGTGACCACATTCAAATAGCATGTTTGAAAATCATCATGGAATTTTCATCACTTGAACTATCTAATTTGTGTTCCGTTTTTTAGGTATAAGAGCATGAACTAACATATGTGTGCTCTAAAATGTACCAAGCCAATCTCTTTTGCAACTACGAACGTGAATATATGTTTTTTCAATAGACTATTTTAATCGATTATATATCTTGATTTTACAATATGATTCTTCTACTCTTTAAATAACAACCTTTTTGTGTTATAGCTTAATGGGATGTATGCACAATATGACTTAAAGATGAAGAGATATCTATCTCGTTACATATAAAAAGAGATATCTAATAATCAAACTAATACAATAGAACATTGTTAATCTAAACAATAGGTAATTCTTCGTAGCAAACTTGATATCTCGTAATCTGAAAATTGTGATAGTAATTTTACACTATCACTTAAATCCTTATACCTTCTCCAACAAAAATTATGAAACCAAAAAGGAAAAGAATTAAGTTTTCCTTTTTGGCAAAACAAATGATTTTTAAAATAACAAATTCCTTCACTGTATTCTCTTTATATTTTAGGTAAATTTTATATCCTTGATCTTGATTCAACAAGCACACCTATCAGTTCTTTTGATTCTTTAATTTTAGAGAAAAGACATAAAGTGACACATGAACTTGTTCCGAATTTTCATAAAAAACACTTTAACTATACGAACGTTCTATTACCCCACTAAACAATTTTGAACTGATATTATTACGTCATTTTTTGTCCACCTGACATAGAGAGTGTGTGCACTCTCTCAAAGAGAGTGAACAACCTAAAATAAGTCAGATAATTTTATTTTTACAAATATTTTATTATAAAATATATTTTCTTATTTTTCTTATTATTTTAACTTTTTTTCTTTTTTATTTTTCTCTTTCTTTCTTCTTCAATAAATCAGCGTCATCTCCATTGAAGCTTCTCACTTTCAATGTCATTTTTTTACCACAACTTTACCTTCCTTTTTTTTTTTACTACTATTAGTTTTACTCTCTTTAATTTCAAAGTTTTACCTAAATATTTTCTTACATTTCGAACAATTTGATAAACCCATTAGATTTGAACATGATTAGGAAGTATCACATAGTTTTTTTTTATCCGATTTCAATTAAGTTCTTTCAATTTTTGGGGAATTCTTTAATTCTTTTGAAATTATCATTTCTAATTTTGAAATTATATGAAAAGGAGTAATTGATGATACCTTCAAAATTTTAAATTTTCTTAGAGAAATAATTGATTTTGTTATCAATAATTCAATAAAGTCTAGAAAATAGTATGAATTCATTTTTATAAAAAAAATCACTGAAATAAAGAATTTTACTAGAGAAGAAGAAGAAAAAGAAAATAAAAACAATGGGAGAAGGGTTCAACTTGACGTGGGGGATGGTGTGAGGGTGAGAGGTGAAGAAAAACAAAGAAAATGGAAGGATAGATCACTTGAAAGTGGGGGAGGGGGGGGGGGATTTAAGATGAAATCAAAATTAAAATATGTCAAAAAGTAAGAGAGAGAGAAATAAAGAAAAGAAAAGATAAAGAAAAAACTTAAAACGAAAAAAAATACTTTTTTAATTAAATTAAGACGTGTCATGTAATGAGTGGTGTGTGAACACACTTGCTTCTTAAAATATGGGGCTGATCGAAAAATGATTTAATAATATATGTTCAAAATTGTTTAGTGGGGTAGTAGAATGGTTGCAAAGTTAATGTGTCTTTTTTTAAAATCCAGGACAACTTCAGTGGTGACTTTATGTCTTTTCTCTTAATTTTATTAATGGGAATCAAAACTCAAAAAACATATGTTGGTCTACACTCGAAGTTATGTAACAATTTTATTAATGAGAATTAAAACCTTAAAGTTATTATAATTATTAAAGTAGAGGAAAATTTTATAACAATTCCCAGACGATTGTCTTTATATTTAGATAAATTTTAAAAATACCAACTTCCTTGAAATTTTCTTAACTTAAGAAATTCTTTAATGATTGTTATATTTTAATAAATTTTAAAAACTCAAAAATCTTATAGTAAAATAACATTTAAAGGAAGAAAGGCAAAATAAAAAAAGTTATACAGTACTTGTATTTAAATAATTTATATCCAAATAAAATTTGATATGTTTATGAATATTTCATGAATTTGCGGAATATGATCTCTTTATGAATATTCCATGAATTTGTAGTAGAATTTTCAACATACTTTTAAGGAAATATAATGTCTTATATATAGACATGAATTAGGGTTTAGAATTAAATAGCCTACATGAATCCTAATTAGAATTGAACCCACTTTGTAAAATCCCAACTCAAATTGATGTAGAATCCCACAAAATTTCAATGTCTACCTTTTATTACATCCATAAAAGGTAGACATTGAAATTTTCACATTAAACCTTTTATTACATTCCACAATTTCAACTCAGACGCTTGAAACAGCTGCTTATTTTCACACAAAATTTGAAAGGGGAAAAGCAGCGTGACAAGGAGGATGGGCGAGCAGGACCGATCCTCTCGCAATTGTGAAAAAACAGTCAAGATTGAGGCAGAAACTGGAATTGATTTCAAGGGTTACATAAAGAAGATTATAAATTAAAATTTCACAAAATATGCATACTATGTAAAGAATAACAAATTAATACGTAAAATTCATATTTCAGCAGGTAATACAACAGATCAATTGATTCAAAATGTGAAGTTTATGACCTCATTTTGAAATTGTATCCAAAATGTCCACTGCAGGAACCCAAGATCTGTATTTTTTGGGATAGTGCAAGTGTTGCTCGTTATTCAGAACATAAAACAAATTATATACTATACTGAAACAACAATAATAACAACAACAACCAAAATGTGATTTTTCACATAGTAAATCTAACTATGGCGACAACAAGTCGGAGCACACAATGGGGAATAACCAAATTTGAGCCAGATTCAGCATCAAACAGGTGAAGAGAATTCAAATAAAAGCATGAAAAATAAATCGAGGACAACGAAGAAACACACATTTGGTTTCTTTGATCAACGAAGCAAAAGCTTAGTCAGCACTTTCATCGAACACTTCATCTGCAATATGAAACCATCATAATTTGATCCGATCAAAAAACCCGATAGAACACAGAAAGAAAAGAATAAATCAAACCATTACTCAAAAAACAAAGCAATCACTACAAGAGATATCATTTGTAATTGAACTAAAGTAATATTCAAAAAATAAAAATATTAACTAATTATTTATAGACTAAGAAATAATTAGTCTAATTTATTTTTAACATTTTGTCTCCAAATTTGTTTTACTTTTTTTTTAATTTATTACTTTTATTTTTTGTTTCATATTATTATTTAGGTCTAACCCATCGGTAGGCCCCTAAAATTGGCGGCAATTTTCACTTAGACATTTTAACTAAACTTTGTTCATTTTAGACATTTCATGTCAGGCTCCGTTGTGTCGTTTTGACAGTTTCAGCTGACATGACAAAGTGAGTGTTATACACTCGCTAATGACGCGTGAGGGACTTATTTAGTCTATTTTATTTTATTTTTTCTCTTCTTCTTTCTCATTTTATAGCCACTATCTCTCCCATCATTTCTCAAAGCTTAAAATACTTCAATGGAGGTTAAATCTTTTGCTATAATAATTTCAATTTAAATTTCGCACTACAAACTCAGATAGACCCAAAAAGAAGCAAGAAATCGAACTCATATCAACAACACCCCAAATCATGTAAAATTCACCCACAATAATCCTAAAATAGGAGCCAAAAAATCTCAATTTTTACTATGTAAATGTTAATCTCACTAACCTTCAGCCCTAATTAAACTACAAATATCACAAAATTAAAGAAAAAGAGACGCAATTAAATATGAACCATTGTTGATATACATTTGCACCTTTTAGCCCTAAATCAAATGAAGAAATGGGAGGGAGGATACAATGAATGGGGAATATGGCAAAAAAAAATCATGAAAAAGAGGAATAAAACGGGGAAGATGGCTGTGTGATTGTGGGTGTGACGGAAAAGATAATGAAAATGAAGGAATAGGATAGAGTAGATTGTGTGGGTGTGGGTTTATGATAGAAAAAATAAAGCTCAAAAATAATAAAAATGAAGTAATACAATGGAGAAGATGAATGGGGAAGATGACTAGGGAAGTTGTGGGGGGTTGCATTTTTCTTTAAATTTGTCAAATATTTTATTTAATTTTTTGGGATAAAAAAACCGACCACATGTCATTTATTCATTAGTTACTTTGTCATGTATTTTATTTCTTATTTTTTCTCTTTAATAAGATAAGACTTTTAATGAGTTGACATTATATAATTGGGCATCTAATCCACGTGGACGCACTTGGTTAACACGCACTTGAAGTCAACATGTGCTAGTGAAAAAAGTGATCGGACATGAGGTATCTAAAATGAACAAAGCCTAGTTAAAGTGTCTAAGTGGAAATTGCTGCCAACTTTAGGGGGCAACTGATGGGTTTGGCCTATTATTTATTACAGATATCATTTGATAACATTTTTATTATTTATTTATTTATTTCCCTTTTTTAAATAATTTATCTTGTTTTTATTTTTTTTCTCTTTTTATTTTTTAACAAAAATAAAACACAAAGATAAAAATATTAACTAACTACTTTTGGATTAATAAAAAAAAATAACAATATTAAATTCACTAATTTGTTTACAAAACTACTCGTTCTTTAATGATACCATAGAAGTATATGAATATATTGTTTATGCTGGTATCATTGAGGATTGAGTTGGTTGTACACGAGTGAATGTAGGAAACCTTAATGATACCATAACAGTACATGTATATACTGTTATGATATCATTAATGAATGAGTAGTATTGTGAATGAATGAAGGAAGGAAACTGTAGTGCTACCACAACAGTATATTCACATATTGTGATGATATCATACATGATCTGAGGAGTGTTAATTATATGAAACAATCCTTAGTGATACCATGTCAATATATGATGGTATCATGGAGGTGTCACTGAAGGATTGAAGTACATATTAATGATACCATGACAGTACATAGATATACTATGGTAGTATCATTACGGACCGAAGCATATCCCAATGATACCATGTTAATATATAGATATATTGTGATGGTATCATGGAGACCTCACTATTTATTGAAGCATACATCAATGATATCATACAAGTATAGAGAAATACTGTGATAGTATCATTAGAGACATAACCAATTGAAAAAATACTAATATAAAAAAAGAAATTAAATGAAATGAGAAAAATAAAAAATAAAATATAGAATGACCAAAAATATGAAATTAAATTGTGGTGAAAAAATAAAGAATATTATGATTTTAGAAAAAAAAAATTAATGAAAAAGGAAGAAAATTATAGAGAATAAAGAAATAATTAGAAGAAAAAAGAAAAGGAAAATTAATTAAAGAAATTTAAAAATACAGAGAAAATGAAATAAAAAATAAAAGGAACCGTTAAAGGAGACAAAAGGGGGGGAAGGAGAAAAATAAAAACAGGAAAATATAGAGAAAATAAACGAATAAAAAATAACTAAGAATAAAAGAAAAATAAAAAGAAGAAAAGGAATATAGAAAATAAAATTTGAATATGAATTAGATTATGGTGTAAAAAGAAAATAAAGAATAAGATAATTTGATATAAAAATAAATGAACAAAAATGCATAAAAGAATAAAAAAAGAAACGAGAAAAAGTAAACAAATAAAGAAATGAACGAGAAAAAAAATGGAAGTTTAGAAAGTAAATATGGAGTATAAATTAGATTATGGCGCAAAAAAAATTAAAAAATTAAATGAACAAAGAAACATAAAAAGAAAAAAGAAGTAGAGAAATAAGAAAATAAAAAAAAACTAAAAAGGAGCTAAATAACTAAAGCTATAAGGAAAAGACATATTTTCTTAATTAATTAGGGGATATAATTATAAGGGGTATATGTTTATAATTAGTTTGCTTTTATGGGCATGAGCTTAGTTTTCCTATTAAATAATAAAGATTCAATAAGATTCAAGTTTGTCCATTTACTTTCTCTCACAAAATTGTTAATGGCCATTTGTAACATTTCACATGAAAATAAAAGGATTTTATTGAATCGGCAGCAATGCATTATTAAGTATTTTAATTTAATATTATTAATATATCTAATTAAATCATCTTCCTCCTCAAGGTACACAACAATCTCTTAATCTTTCTCTTTCATTTTTTCTTCATCATAACTACGCTTTAGAAATTCATGAACAAATTATAGTTCCACGATGTCACGACCCAAACCGTCGTGATTGGCACCCACGCTAAATCTCCGGTGGGAGAACCACTACTACAACCCAACCAAGCAACTAAACCAAAAACTAAAGCATTTAAATTACGGAAGCAAGTTAAATGCTAAGGAAAGAAAAATAGGGAGTTCCCATAAACTCCAACAAAATCTAACAACTAAACAAATGCGGAAATAACACTTAGAACCTGAAAGTCAATGTACCAAATCATCTAACAATGAACCAAAGTCTAAACAAGAAGGGTTACAACCCCCCAACTAATGAACTATAACTAACTAGAAAAATCTAAGTCCGAAATGCAGACATAGACGAAAAGAGAACTCATGATAGCCCGGAAGAATTGGCTCACCCTTGAATTCGAACAAGATCACTGATCTTCTAGACGAGGTCTGTCAATAGCCGCCTGAAGATGCCCTGTACTCAATAAAAATAAGAGCAAGCGCAGTATCAGTACACAACCACAGTGTACTGGTAGGATCACGCGGCTATCCCACTAAGTGTAACATAAGCAAGTCAATACAACATTATAAACATGCATAATGCCGAACATATACAATATCGATTATCACATCCTCAACAATATACATTTACAACAAGTCATTGATCCTCTCATGGAACCCAAATCCAAACTGTTAGCATACCGGAATGTGTACTCAATCCAATGTGTATGTCGGAACACGATAATCGATCTCAATTGGTATATCGGAACACGGTATTCTATCCAATCAACACACCACAATCACAATCACAAGTACATTCTCAATAATCA